>LFMI01000307.1:24780-63405 GCA_001050175.1 Trichoderma parareesei | reverse complement strand
CCCCCCCCCCCAAAAAAAAAAAAAAAAAAAAAAAAAAAAAAAAAAAAAAAAAAAAAAAAAAAAAAAAAAGAAAAGAAAAGAAAAGAAAAGAAAAGAAAAGAAAAGAAAAGACCAAAGACAATGAGAATACTTGCAAATTCAGTCCCCCAAGCTCTCTTGCAATTCATCCCCATCATCAATTCGCCTCTCCGCAATTGCAGAAACCAAGTCCATGGAGTCCATGTAAGCAAGGTAGTATGACATTTCCAGGCTCCCCGTCAGATCAAATCGCCCTAATTCTCACAGTACATACGACACTAGATTCGCGTATCAGCCCTGCCCATGCCTACTCGAGGCTAGGAAACGCCCGTCTCTGGCTGCCATGCCGAGGCCCATGGTGAAAGCGTTGCGTTGGAGACAAAGACGCAGCTCCTCCACAAGGACTCGCCGACTATCCGCCTCGGCTGCCATGACGGAGGAGCCGAGCCGCCCGAAGCTTGGCTGTTCCATACACGACGCGTGACATGGCCGAACAAGGAAAATGCACGAAGTGAGACACAATGCAACGACAGATTTAAAGACGCGACCACCACTTTACACAGAGCACGCACGGCAAACTGTATCGCTGGCGTCCTTCTTGCCCAGCCCTCTGCGAGGTAGAGCTAGACCGTTGATATTGCAACTACACGGGTCTTTTTACCCTGTCCTACGAAGTGGCGATTCTAATCAATCCTTGGTTTCTCGAAAGCGAGGTGAGCATTTGTGCAGCCGTCACCGTGAGATGGCAGGGAGTTCCTTTCATGTCGTGGATTCTTTAAACTGTTCTTCTCCCATCGTTGAACACATGTACCTTTTGACTGCTTGGAGTACTCTGGAGTACTTGGTGTTTCTCCTATATGCACTCCATACCTATATCGCTACGTTGCCCCCCTCCTGATTTGCAGAATCTACATCTCAACCTCGCAGTATAGAGTTTCTTTCGATGGACCGCATATTGTATGGCGGACTCTATGTGCTAATGGAACTTCAGGTCAATACCAACGCCGTCAGTGCGCAGCTGAAAATCTCCATCGGGCGCAGGCCAGCTGGCATCACTTCCCCCCGATCCGTCAACTTGCAACCACACCAATGTGTGCAACCTCAGTGATCAACCGTTGCATATAGCTCTTCAGCACAACCAAGATGTCGGGAGAGCAATCCGCCGACAATAGCGCCGATACTGCCACCACGAAGAATGAGCCTTCTGACAAAAAGCGATCTCTGCCCTCGTTGCTGGATCACTTTAACGGAAATGACCTCAAGACCCTCTTCCGCTGTTCCGCAGCTGCTTGGATTGCTTCACTCCTCATCTTCATTGAGCCTTCGCTTCACAGCATCGGCGTTTCTACTTTCTTTGCCGCGTTAGTTCTCTTCGTCACGCCACCGGCTGGTATCCTCCTCATCTACCTGCTCGGGTCCCTATCCCTACTCTTCGGCCTATGTTTAGGGTGGGCTTGGGGCATCCTGACCATGAAGGCCGCATTGGCTGCGCGTCCGGCTTCGGATACCCAAGCACAGCTCCAGGCCCTTCAGCAAGCCGCCGTGGCCCAGTCACAAGACACCGGCCAAAATGCTACTGTCATCAGCCAGAGGCTGGTTTATCAAGGCCATATGCTGGACGCGCGTGTGACGGCTGTTTACTACGTCATGATTTGTGTCTTTATTTACTTCTTGGCGCGATTGCGAGCAGGCAACGTCAAGCTCACACTTCTTCATCTCTTTGGGACCATTGTCGTCGACGTCTTCCTCCTCATTGGACCACTGCTACCGTCCTTCACTCCTCTCCTGGGACAAACACTAGTGAAGCCAGGAGCCATTGGGGTCGGCATTGGAGCTGCTTGCTGCCTCATTTTCTTCCCGCAGTCTACTTCCTATGTGGTTTTACGGAAAATGGAGCAGCTCGTCCGCATGTTTGATGTACCTCTCGACTTGACCCGGAAGCGGTTCGCTGCTGAGCCTCTGGAACTCAAGCAACTGAGGCAAAGCAAGAATGACATGATCGCCCTTCACAAAGCCATAGAGCCGGAACTCGCCTTCCTCCCTCTAGATATTTCCCGTGGCCGATGGAACGACAGCGATGTCAAAGGCTTACAGGAATGCATTCGCCAGACCATGTTGGCGAGCATCTCGTTACTAGATTTTCACATAACAACCATTACCGCTCTGCAAAAGGGGGCCAAAGCAGGCTTGAAGTACGACGAATACTCGAACAGAGGCCCAGCTGGCGAAAAGAGCAGCCGAGAAATTGGTCAACGTCATGTCTTGCAATATGCCGAGCTGATAAAAGCCCTTCGAACGCCGGAGCATACCGACCTTCGCATTCGAATGACAGAAGCCATGGGCGAAACAACTTCCCAAGTGCGGCAAGCTTGCTCAGAGTCTATATCCATCGTCGCCGAGTGCATTCACACTGTCAATACTCGTCGTTGGATTCGTCAGCCGGCTCAGCAGGTCTTTGATGGGTTCATTCAAGAGCTGGAGGCGGCCGTGGCCACGCTACAATCTGCTCGCGGAGCTTGCATTGTCAGCACCACCGAGGCCATTCTGGACTGCCACTCGGACCTTTTTGATGACCTCGGCCAGCTCAAGGTAACGGACACGCTCCAGCCACAGTCACTGCAGGCGATGATGGTGGCCATGGTCATGGAGGAGCGGATTCTCAGCGTGGCTGAGGCAACCGAGGCAATGCTAAAGCACGTCCTGCAGCTCACAACTGTGCAGAAGCGTCACCGCATCTGGCTGCCGTCCCGTATACGTTACGCAATCAGTTGGATTCTCAATGGGAACAGGACAGTCCCCGTCGCGGGCGTCTCTGATGACGGCGGTACAAACGATCCGGACGCGGTCGATGAACAGTCTAAAAAAGTCCGCGAGCGTCTCCGCCTCATTCGAGGTTACGAAGCCCCTACTAGCGCGGCTCCAGTCGCCAGAGCTATTGTCGCAACATATCGCTGGCTCACCAACCCGGCCGGCATGTATGCGATCCGAATGGTGGTCGTCACACTTGCCACTGCCATTCCAGCATCTCTTCCTCATTCGGCCGGCTTCTTCTACCGCGAAAAGGGCTTGTGGGCAGTCATCACCGCACAGACATGTGTCCTTCTCTACATGGCTGACTTCACCTTTTCTCTCATCTCAAGGGCTCTCGGCACAGTGATTGGAGGCGTCTTTGGCCTCGTTGCGTGGTACATGGGCTCTGGGAGTGGCCCGGGCAACCCGTATGGGCTGGCTGCTAGCGTGGCTCTTTTCACCGTCATATCTATGTGGTTGAGGATATTCTTGCCGCTGGCCTATACTCAGGCGACAGCCATGTGCGGCGTCACCTTCATACTCATTATTGGCTTCAGCTACGACAACCAGCACTTACCGCAGTACGGATCGCCAGGTAGGGGCTACCAGGCTTTCTGGAAGCGATTGGTCACGGTCTTGTTGGGGTTTCTAGCTGCGACCATTGTACAGCTCTTCCCCAAGCCGCCATCTGCCACCGCACATGTGTGCAAAACTCTGTCGAATACCGTTCGAACCCTGTCGGACTACTATGCCTTGCTTCTGTCACATTGGAGTCGGGCGAAGCAAGATACTCACATTGGTCCTGCTGCCATAGAGGGTCTAACGCTGGAGGTTGCAGAAACTCTCTCATCCTTGAACGGCTCAATAGCCCTACTCAAGGTGGATTTCAGCGCCGGTCCGTTTGACCAAGCGGCCCTACGCCAGACTCAGGAGCAATGCCAAAACATGAACCAAGCGCTCGGAAGACTCCTTTACTTATCGACTACCCTTCCCAAGGAATTTCAAGAGAGACTGGTCACCACGCTCGGCGTATTGGATGACGGCGCCATTGGGAATGTAATGGCTGTACTGGTAATCATCGAACAAGCCCTGCGTACCGGGTCTCCTCTCCCCGAAAGGCTTCCTGTGCCTCTTGTGCGCACCTGCTTCGAATCCCTATCTCATGCGCAGCATCATAAGATTGAGCTGAGCTCATCGCTTGTCCGAGATGAGAATTATCGACGCTATTGCGTTGCTGTGTCATCTTACCTCAAGTTTTTGTCTGCTATTGATGATTTAGTTCTGGCTCTGAAAGAAACGCTGGGAGAACGCCACGTGGTCTATGTATGGGATGGCGATGTTTGAATGCCGAATTGGCACTGGAACTTTATCAAGGACGAGAGCTAATTCAATGCCCTGGACAAAGTGGTACTTATTCAGCGACGTCTGAACCACTTCGCTATCATCACAGTTGTCATTACAGGTGCATGAGCACAAACATCCGTCTTCCAATCATCAGCACAGCCTTATACACCTTTCGCGAACCATGGAACACAAATCATTTTCTTTTTTCGGGCACGGTTCGCCACAAGTCCCAAATCTGGTGATAAGTGTGTATCCCAGACCGATCCTGAACAATAATATCAGGGCCTCGTTGACGAACTCGTCTTCACGCCTCATATCACATGCAGACACACTACTCATAGCATCGGCGAGAATTCGCGGCGGCCCCCTAGACGCTATCCGATGTGCGCATCCTTGTCAAGCTGCCACTGCAAATTGTGAGAAGCTGAATTTGTTTTTGATACTGCTTGACATGCCTCTCTTGGCGACTACTGGCCTCATCTGAGTATCCAGATCCTACTGGTACAAGCCTATGGATATGAGACGGAGTGTTGCGGGATATCATAATAATGCGGGTTGAAAGGCGAGTAAAGTTTTGCTGTTGACAAACGCGAGATTATCTTTACACAGCGGTAACCTAGACGAGATACGACCAAAATGGTTTCCCGGCCTTAGACGGGACGCCTTCCACCCTGGTTCACCGACCATGTCTCACAATAGACATTCACATCTCGAATTCTCGACGACAGCGGGGTGGGGGACCGAGCCCAGGAGATGATATGACACGAAAGGTAGCGCCTTTGCTCACGAGGTAAAGGAAAGGCAGTCAAAGGAAGAAAGTCCACACCCTATGCGAAAATCACTTACTGCAAAGAGCGAAAAGGGCTTCGAACAAGGGCGTCGCTTTGGTGTCTCTCAGACCCGGTCGATCAACAAGGAGAAGCACCAACCAGCAGTCTTAGTCTACAAGGGAGGCTGACTCCATGTCTTGAGGAGATCCGTATACTCTATCCACACCCATCCTACTGCCTGGCCAGCGGGTTTTTGTTCGCTTCAGGCCGTGTATCAGATTGGGGAATCTCGGAGCTACATCACTTGGCTCCCGGCTCTGAAAGGCTTTGCAAACAAATCTCATACATTGCTCGGCAAGCAGATATCAACGTCCTGCTCTGAAGAAGACTTTCCGGGCCATGAAGAGAGCATCCTTCTTCTACTTCAGGGCTTGCACGGTTCAGCCTCAGCACGTAACCCTCTTCTACTTGTGAGCGCTAGGCCTTGGCCTGGAAACTGCCATTGAATGTCGAGGTCGGTACAACTTTTATGGCTGAGGGTCCGAAGCGCAACGCAACGATGTGATGTGGAACTAACTATCCAAATCTGCCGGCCTCATTGACGACTCCATCACCCGCTCATGTACGAACCACTACTCTACTAGTAGTACTACCATTGCCCATGGCCTTTGGGAACACACCTCCAAATAGAATCAGATCTAAGGCCTCCGTTTCTGGCCCCCTTTGCTCACAAAGCGTTCCCTGCAGCCCGGTTGAGCGTCGGTGCTCCACACAGAAGCGGCAGCAGGCAAGCAAGGGGGAAGTTTAGCATCCATTGAACGGCGATCAAGGTTGTTGCTCTGCAATGGGGAGGAAAGGGGGTTATATTGATCCGAATCCTTAGTATCATGAGCTTTGCGACGCCCTTCCCGAGCCTTGTGTTCCTTGAGATCTCGATGGCTATTCATTCCTTCCCACCGGATATCAACCCCTCACAGCATCATGCTTCGGAGGTTATCGCTCATTCTGATAGCGGCCGTTGTTGCAGCGTCCGCCACCGCCGTTATACCTCCCGGTCCGAGGCAGCAGCATTATGCCAACATATCCAATGTGTGGAGCTCTGGTGTCGCGTCACCTACCGCTTCGATGCACCTCCCGTTTTGCGCTGTAAGTTCACTTCGATCAGTGTCTTCTAACGCCCGTCAAGTTGAGATTTCGGAAGCTAACCTGGCGATCTGAAAGCTTGGTTGCTTCACGGCCACATGCTCGGAGCTCGATTTATCATGCATCTGCAGGAACTTGTTTCAGCCGTCGCAAAGCTTGTCGTGCTTCAAAGCATCATGCAGCTTCTCCGAAAGCCTGGGTATGGGAGTTAATCTGGTCTTTCTGTTCTTGTTTCCTCTTGGCCTTGATATTGTTGCATCTTTCTCACTAGGGCTAACAACACGCTCTAGACATGATGAACCTCATCCAAACGGTGTGTGGTGGCTCAGTGCGAGATCGATCAGGTCGTTACAAGGCGATGAACATTGCTCTTAGCTCTGTAACCCTACTGATCGCCGGCATGCGCTTCGTGTCCAAGTTTCTCTTCAGCATCAGGCAGGGTTTTGGTCCGGACGATTGGGCCATGTTGGCAGCAGGACTTATCGGTATCCCATGCATCATATTCAACATGTCTGGGTTGAGTGGCCACGGACTAGGGAAAGATGTTTGGACATTGACTCCAGAAGCTGTGGCTTCATTCGCACAATGGGTTCTTGCCATGGAAATCCTCTACGTGGTCATCATATCGATCGTCAAAATCAGCCTGTCGCTTTGCTATCTCGACTTGTTTCCAGGAGCTACCTTTCGCAGAGTGGTTTGGGGCACCATCGTGTTCCATGTCGCCTCCGGCCTCAGCTTCGTCGTTGGCAGCCTCTTGCAATGCGTACCCCTGAGTTTCACGTGGGAGCAATACGTCGATGGTACCAATCCCCCCGCAGGACACTGCATCAACTTGAATGCTTTCGCATGGGCCAACGCCGCCATAAATGTCGCGGTCGACATTTGGCTTATAGGAATTCCCCTATACCAGCTGTACAAATTAGACACTCAGTGGAGGAGAAAGTTGAGTGCAGCCGTTATGTTCCTGACAGGAGTGATGTGCGACTGCTCTCCCCTTTTCTGATAGACAAAGGTCTCATACACTAACCTCTTGCCACGAAGGAGTAGAGCTACCGTCGTCTCCATCCTCCGGCTGCAGTCCCTCGTCCACTTTGCGAACTCGACGAACCCCACTTGGGACCACTGGAATGTCGCCTGGTGGTCTACCATGGAGGTCAACATAAGCATTATATGCACGTGCCTCCCTTCCGTCCGGCTGATTCTGGCACACTTGTGTCCACGAATGGTTGGTTCGAGTCTCGGCCTATCTCCGATATCCGAGGACTCTTGGATTGGTGAGAAGATCACCAGTCCAAACCCATTGGATGTCGAACGCCTGGAGCTGTGCAACAGTCGGAGCGAAGACGGAGGATCAAAGACCAGCAAATCTACACAGAGAGTGGAAGGGGCACTGGACGTATGAGTCTATTGTGGTTATTCGACATTCTTCTTCCTCTTCAAGAACCGGTGTCTAGATTTAGGTCGCAGTGCTTAGCATATGGAGCAACAAATCTTGCTGGATTCGCGAAGCCTTGTTGCCACCAAGTTTGCAGCTGGAGAAGATGCAATGAGAGGGAGAGGATAGGAACAAAACAAGAAGAGATGAAGAACAAGACCACTACCGACTTGGACGATGGACTAGAACCGATGTAACGGCAGCCGACGTCCTCCAAGGAGAGCTGAACTCCACCTGAAGTCGTCTTCTACCGCAATGATTTCTGGCTAGGCATTGGGAGGATCGAACTATGCCAACTTCCACCTGACCTTAGCCCTCCGTGCTGCCTTACTTATCCGCTGCGGAGACGCAGTCACCTACAAGCAAGAGCCTTCACAAGCTGAAGGCTAACAGGGTGACACTTCTCCCGTTCTCCACAGCTTAATGCAAGGGGCAGTGTCCAGGCTTACATACGCGCACCGGACGCGAGAGATATATGAAGCTGATAGGATGAGACGGCCGAGTGTGACGGAGAGTTTCAGCCGAGACATTCGATGCGGCCTCTGCAGTCACTTTCTGGGTTCCGTACCAGTCATATGTGGACACATAACACCGCACCTGCAGCTGAAGCGCAGTTTCGTACAAAGTCCCCGTATACATAGTACTCGTGGTTTCAGCTTCTGATGCTTGCTCCGGGGCTATTCGTAATCAATGTCGCTGGGGCTGAGGCAGGCCTTGCTGGAGAATGTCGCCAACAAGCCGCAGTGCCAACACCGGAATCCGGGAGAGGCGCCCGTCAAAGCTGGTGGGCGGACGCAGCGAAGGCACGGCCAGACTTCACAGCAGCCTGACAACAAACACGCAAGCAGACGCTCCAGACACGCACTTACACATACCAGTATGGATACGACGAGTATTACAATACCTAGGTAATGCATGCACATGTGTACGCGGCTGCCGCTCCAGACACACGGGATGAGTCGATGGTTGTCCAATGGGCGCGGAATAGTGCAGTGCCACTGAATTGCAGCAAATGGGTTTGGAGGAGAAAGCCCCCCCTTGCATGACGGGTCTGGGGATGAAGCAAGCGGCTTATCTAATCGGAAACAGCTTTGCGGAAAGGTGCCGCCTGCCAGTGGTTATAGGTAGTACCTACTAGGTATATGTACACGTACTACCCAAGTAGCTAGTACCTACTAGTACCTAAGGTAGGCCCAGTGCTAGTGGTAGCTTCCACAGGACGCGCCATCCGGACGAGGAAAAGGGTCAGCCGCGATGACATGTGCTTGTTGTTGCAAAGTCCCGGACAGCGTCTGTGCTTCAACCTTGCGCATCACCTCGGACAAGCCCGCCATCTCCTCTGGCCCCTCGTGTCGTGTCGTGTCGTGTCGTGCCGTCGCCAGCATTGCATCCGGCAGCAAACAGCCCTCTGTTGCACCGCATCAACCTCAAGCTACCTTTGGCTTGGGGGTTGCCGTGATCTCATCGTTCGCTTCCCGCGCACTCGGTTGCTTCGTCACTGCGTACCGATCGCTCTCTTTCCATCCTCTCCCCCGAGCTCCAGCTAGATTCGGGTCACTTGCATCGCCCTCAGTTGTTTTCATCTTCCCTTCTCGTCTTCCTAGATCTTGGTTCCGTCCATAGCCTGTCTTGCAGGTGTACCTCCCTTACTTCGAGCGTCTGTGAAACAACTGTCACCTCGGTTCCGACCATACATCATCGCCATCATCATCATCATCGTCAGGAGCAAGACTGACGGAAGCGCGGCCGCCACGCAGTCGGACTTGGACTGTCAGCAAACGAGCACAACTCGCATCGTTCTTACACCCGACAAAAGACAAATCGACAAATAATTTCTCACGACAATCACTTCTCTGCAATGCGTCGATACCGTCCCGCCACGACGGGATACGAACGCCTAGCCCAGGCAGACCTCAGCGACGATTCCGACAACGACCTCCTTGCTGAATCGACTGCCTCTCTCCAGCCCTTGTCCGCGCCACGACATGCTCCCCTATCACAGCCTCGCCATCACTCAAGCGTCACCAGCCCCAAGCTTGACCCCTCGAGGCCCAAATTCCGCCGCCGTTTGGGGAGCAATGGCGGTGTTGACATCAAAGCCATCAATGCCCGACTCGAACGCTGGGCCGAAGAGATTGCGGCAAAGTTCAAGCGAAAGGGCAGGCACAGTTTGGGGGAAGAGGAACGGCTGGAGATTCACCACTCCGTCTTCCAACCTCCCGAGGGCGTACGGCCCATCTCTGCAGAGGCACTGGCCGAGCCACAAGTCACCGCCATGACCAAGGCTGAATTTGATGCCGTCATCGAAAGCGTACGGCAAGCGATTCGTCAGGAGGTCCACCCCAGTATGATTTCGCAAGGCAGCTCTGGCAGCTACTTTGCTCGTGACCCGGATGGCAAGATCGTTGGGGTATTCAAGCCCAAAGATGAAGAGCCATACGCTGCGGGAAATCCCAAATGGAACAAATGGATACATCGGAATCTGTTCCCCTGCTTCTTCGGACGAGCCTGGTAAGTCCCCTGCTCAAATTCAGGAAGCGTAGTGCCTGCGATGCTGACAAGGCCTCTCCCAATATGGCAGCCTCATTCCCAACCTCTCCTACGTTAGTGAAGCCGCCGCCTACGTGCTCGATCATCAACTGCGGACGCATCTGGTTCCCTACACGGACGTCGTCTGGCTCTCATCCAAATCCTTCCACTATCCCTATTGGGACCGACGGAGCTTTCAGAAGAAGAAGAAGCCTCTCCCTGCCAAGCCCGGCAGTTTTCAGGTCTTCCTCAAGGGGTTCAAGGATGCTAACGTCTTTCTACGTGAGAATCCCTGGCCGGATCAATACTGGGCAGGTTTTCGATCCACCGATGCCAATCGACAAAGGAGAAAACGCTGGACCGAAAGTTGTCGGCCTTCTTCCTCCGCAGCGGCCGACGATGCAGCCTCCAGTAGTGAGGACGAGGAGGAACGCATCGGCGGTCGGAGTGATTCGCCTCCGGGGACCAACAAGTTCGTCTGGACGGAACAGTTGAAGCAGTCTTTCCGGGAAGAGCTGGAGAAGCTGGTAATACTAGATTACATTATGCGGAATACCGACCGTGGCCTCGACAACTGGATGGTCAAGGTTGACTGGGAAACGAACACGGTCTCGTTGGCGTCGGATCCTATCCAGATCAACATGGAGCCCGTCACGGAAGAAGATGAAGAAGGCGTCAATGTTCGACCAATAGACGCTTCAGAGATGCCACCTCAGCCTACCAGGGCCTCGTACCCTTACAAACGCCAAAAGCCCATGAAGGCAGCCTCGCCGCGCAGCAAGACTGAGCCAAATATCTCCATTGGCGCTATTGACAACTCGCTCTCGTGGCCATGGAAGCATCCAGATGCGTGGCGCAGGTCAGTGCCCCCCGAAACTCGTGTCGTGTTTCCAAGCGAATAAAGCATGTATGAAAGAAAGGTTGTCTCTAACTGAAAATACGACGATTTAGTTTTCCGTTTGGCTGGCTCTTCCTTCCGGTTGATCTCATTGGCCGGCCCTTCTCACAAAAAACTCGGGATCACTTCTTGCCTCTGCTGACATCCACAGCATGGTGGAGCGAGACGCAAATGGCACTCAAGAGGGTGTTTCAGATGGACGAAGACTTCAAGGAGCGCATGTTTGCCAAGCAGATTGCGGTCATGAAGGGCCAAGCCTGGAATGTCGTGGAGGCGCTCAAAACTCCCGATCATGGCCCTCTGGAGTTGACCCGGCGGGCCAAGGTTTGTGTATGGGATGATTACGTCGACGTGCCTGTTGCCGTGCCCATGAGGATGACTTCCTCGGAGATGCGTCGCAGCACGGCCCAGCGGCAATCGTTGGATGAGGCAGACATCACGGGCTTCGCCCCGACCAGTCGGGTGCCCGTCGACGATCTCCTTGGCTTTGCCTCAGCACCGGCAGAAATGCCCCGATCCGGTAGGTTCGAGACGGCGAGTCCGCCCGAGGACCCTTTCATGGCCCCTGATGAATCATCCACAAACAGCTCCGGGGCTTCTGCCCCAACCGGGACAACGACGGAAGCCCAGTCTCAACCCAGTAGAGGCTATCAAGGCCCGTCCCGCGCGCTCAATATATACGAGCCGGAGCGCCATCAGGGCCAGAACCAAAAGCATCAGCGACGATACTCGTATGCCACCCCTGCCACGCGACAGCACAGCAATAGCATAGCGCAGCAGCTTTACGGGGACATCTCCTACGGCGCCGACGATGATGACCTCGAAGGCGATCTCGGCTATGCCGCCGCGGAAGGACAGATGGGCCATCAACGAAAGGTCATTGTGGAGCGCCTCGAAGCCGTGAAAAGCAGGAACCCTGTCTTCACATGGTGTTAACGTGGTCGGTCAGCACTAAAGCCAATGGATGCATATTGTGTTGCGCAGGCTCCTTTGTGAATGTTATCATCAAGGGGTTTGGGGGGCTGAGTTTGAATTGTATAATATCCATGCATGCTGCTGACGGGTTATGGGAGGCGGGCGCCCCTGTTGAAACTGCCATGTATCACGTATGGTACTGGCTTGTACAGGTAGCTATCCTTGGCACCAGGCGTTTGCCTGAAGAATTGCTTTGCGAAGTTTTGTGATTTGTCCTGTCAAAACTCATCCCGACTGGTGACGCCCACGTGGCTTCTATCTCTCCTCGCCGTTACCTTTGTTGCCTTTGGTGCACCCAGCGGCCTCTCCTGCGGTAGTTTGGACGCAGGCTCCTGGGTGAGAATCTGCTCAACGTCAGCGTGTCTCGTACAGCGGCAGCCTCCGGTAGAAAGGACCAATGGTATGCTGTTGCACACAATAGGTTTGGAGTCTGGAGGCCAACAGCTCATGCTGCCGCGGACACTGAGAAGCAAGACACAACAGGCTGTCACTGCTCAACTGTGTGTCCGGTTTGGCCGTTGCCCATCGGCAGATGTAAAGACGACCTGGAGATTCGCTAGGATGCAGATATATTATAGCATCCCGCGTGACCGCCTCAGATAGACACTGGACACGTACGTCTTCTTTGGTGGGCGGCCTGGCGTGGTCGACAGGTTGAGACAGGCACTGACTGGTACATATGGGGGGTTTCCCCGGTGCGGCAAAAGGTGCGTCTCCCCAATGCTTTGTCCTCGGTTATGGCGCTAGCAGCCCATGGCTTCCCCATAATTGTCGGTCACTAGAAGCATTAACCAACGGGAACGATCCATCATGCTTGGTAGCTTCACCGACGAATCCTTCGGGGTGTGGGAACTCGATTGAAAAGTCGTACAAGCATCAATCAGACAGTCCAGGCCAGCATACGACCACCAGAGGAGTGGCGGAGAAAGCGGAATTGTCAGCACAGAATCTGGCGGTACTGCAGCCTTGGCTGGTCGAACATCGCATGAAAATGGCCCCAGGGAAACAATACCTCAGGCGTCTCCCTCGAGTCCGATCCGACGGCTGCCCGCACTGATGTAGGGAGAGCATGAAGCGCATGGGGATGGCCAATAGTCATCAAAGCACCGGTGTCGGCCGCGATGCTTTCAGAATGTGCTTCCGAAGCCCCTTACTTCATCAATCGGTTGGCTCAGGCAGCCGAATCGGATGCAAGGCTTGAAGGTCATTCTGACATTTCCGACGGGGCTTCATGGCATGTTGGATGAGTGGCCAGCACAACGTCTTGTCTCAGCGCTCATGCTAAACAGTCGGCTTCGTGTCGAGCTTTTCTATTCGGCTCCCGATAGAAAGAGAGAACAGACAGACGATCCCGACATTCTGGTTCACCGTCCCGACAACTTGGGTCGGCAAAAAGGGGCTAGGACAGGGAGACCCCTGCCATCGTTCCGCCCACGGCTTCATGCACTGGTGACCAGAGCTAATGTCAGGAGCGGTCCGTAGCGTTCAGGGGGTATGAATCATGGTCTCTTCTTTTCCCACCATGTTACTTTGTAGACTCTTCGAGGAATCACGATAATAAATCCTTCTTCGTCCCCATTCGTTGTTGCACAGTTGTCGCCAAGCACGGTTGGCCTTAGCAAAGATTGGTTAGCGAGGACATTGTTTAAATATAACAATGACCGATCAGACTTTTCCGAGTCAAAAGAACTTGAAGCGGATCCAGAACCTGTAGCGATACGACTCAGTGACTGAACCATCCGACTGACGGGTGAAACACTTGTCCGACGTGCAGACAGCATGTGCTGGTCATCCAATCTCGCGTGCTTTCGAAGCGCTGAGATTCACAGCTCATGTCGTTCGAGGTAAGCATGCAGAGAAGCCAGGAATATATATGACCAACACCATGTCCTCCTATTTTCAGTCATGGGGGTTGACAGGCGGGCCACTGTGTTTAACTTGTAGCGTGAAATCGGATGCGTCATTGCATCCAATGGATGCCACCTACCTATCGTGAAACTAGGTAGTAGCCGACGGACTGCGACATCCCAATAATCGAACTCTCGTTTCATGGCCTCGCTTGTATGTGATCAGCTCTATGGCTTCTCGCAAGCCATCCGACCTTACCGGGGTCTGACCAAGGTAGGATTGTTCGTGTGTGTATGTGTGTGTCATCGGCCGCAGCATCTTGGCCGAAAGCCAGTCTTTCGGGTCCGTGCAGTGCTTGCACCGTTACACCTCCCTTCCTGCAGTCCCATGAGCTACCTACAGCATCAGGAACATATTGACCACGATCATTCTAGGCGGTTAAACCCCTCATCCCAGTCCCGGTACTCATACATACTCGCAGACTTTGCGGGTCTTCCGAGTGAGAGGATATCGAGTGAAATCCTGGGTACGGCAAAAAGGCTAAGTTGAGCCAAAGTGGGTTCACAGCGAATGCTCAAAAAGGCCAGCTGGGATAGTTTCAGGCAGATTCTTCTGCTTCCTTCTTTCTCGGTCAAAGAGTCGGCGCCCCTGAGAACTCGCCGGGCTGTCAAGTCTCGGGCAGCCCGTATCTGTAGGGAATTCTCAACCCAGCATGTGGCGTCAGGCTGTCGCTGTCCCATCAGTCTGCCCGTCGTGACATGGGGGGCCTCCAGCCCTGTGTCAAGCCCCTCCAATGCCTGTTGGGCTCTCCGACATGACAGCGGCATACTCTTCAATTGTTGGCCGCTGCTTATTCGAAGTGATTTCAGGATATGCCGTGTCAATACCGCCTTGGACTTTCGTGCTCCACGGACCTGCACTCGTGTGCACAGCCGACAGTTCCTCCGCATCATAACAGGCTGCGCATCTCCTTTGCAGTCCCTTCAACGGAGCATCATAGCGGTTGTTCTTGCAAAAGAAGAGCCAATAAGCTGCGGCTTTGTACCCGAGGTCACTGGTTGCTCGTCAACAGGTGGGACAAGTCCTCCTCCATCGTCAATCGCTAGCGGATGACAACTGTTCAGATGCCAAAGGGGAAAAAAATAAGGAAGGCTTGCTTATCTGGCGATCTCCACTTCCAATAGCCTCTCGTCAGGCCGGCTGGCCAATTCTCTGCCAACGAGGTCTGCAGTCGCTGGAGATGGCCTCGCGGGGCCAAGATCCCCCAAGTTGGAGACACAAGGCCTTTGCCAACGTGGCAACAACCTCTGAGATCCAGCAAGCCCAGAGCTGGCGCGTCATGAGCGGTGAGAAGCTGCTGGTCGATATGACGCCGTCTTTGTTGCAACGTTTGACAAGCCTTGCCCGCAGCTACATATGCGAGCCCTGACTATTCTGGCGAACTCGCTGTCACACTTCGGCTTGGCCCAGCCCATCAGCAAGCAATTGTCAAGGCCGTCATTTTGTGGATCCGTACCATGGAGAGTAACCCCCTTTCCGGGAGCCTGTCGTGTCTCTGACAACTGATTGTCCAGCACAATCGTTGCTAGCACATGCATGGGAATAAGTGGATGAGGGTGTGCCACCAATCCTTCCCTGCTCTCACCAAGCTGTCGGTTTTACCCAGGCTGGAGAACTCCGTATGGTGGGAGTGTGACAAGTACCAGAGAGTATACATAGCATGGGACAGAGGCAATCTGGACCGGAGCGACGGGCTCTAGTATATTGGCCACTGAGTCCTCTCTCCCCCCTCCTTGCGTCATACTGTCATGCTGTCAAAGTCGAAAGGACAGCCTGAACGAAAACCAATGGGGGGAGAAATACTGGAAACCATGAGCATCCGCGTCAGAAATACAAGAGAACCGAGAAAGCCATTTCGTCGTTCTTTGTTAGCACGCAGAAAGGCCGCCAGTTGTTGAGAGGCATACCCGTGGCGAAAGGGAGGCGAAATCCAATAACATTCAGCGTGAGAACGTACTTCGTGCCATGCGCAGCTCATTGCTTGATCGCTGCCTAAGGGAATGAGTGAATGGCTCTTACCCTGTTGAGCCGCCGGCATTGGTAGCCATGCTCTTGCAGTTGACAAGGTAACCAGCTGTGGTAATCCACTGTACTTTGTATTATTCCATGCATTTTTTCGGACGCGTTGGATCATCAATTGGTTCCCAGACAGCCTTCGGAATGTCTATGATGGTCTGATCCAGGTTCCATGATCCATGATCCATGATTCACGGCCCAGGTCAAGCGGCCCACGAAATGGCATATGGGCACTTTGGGTCTGCGAGTGTTGCCGGTATCTCACGGGAGGGAGAGAACTAGGCTGGAAGTGAACAAGTAGCCCGATGTATACGAAGCATCAAGCATCGTGGCTCCCGTTCGATGGCCATTGCGTTGTGCGATGTAGTAGCAATGGCAGTAGCCGTACCCATACCCTGACGCCTCCCGCTCCGCCGGCATGGTGCGCACGTCCTCCCCATCTTCCCATCATAAGCGGTAAGTAGCCTTTGGGTTTCAGGTACGGATTTGGTAGTTCCCTGGCATTATTGTTGAGATGGGACAACGCTCCTTGAAGCCTCGCCTATTCTCAGCACGCTGGGGTCAGATTTCTGCCTTGTCACGCCTTGCCACAGGCTTCTAGACTTCCCGATATGCTTGTCAACGGTGGTTCGCAACTGCATCAACCTTGGGCAGCGATGACGATCGTACCGTTGCGCTGGCACCAGCAAGCCTGCCTCAGGAAAAAGTCGCAACCTTCCACTTGGGTCGTGATATCGTATGCAGCTCCAGAGTCCTGGGCTTCCCCGACAGCCTCTCCGTACGTCATTGCCGGCACGCTAAACCAAACCTCGACGCTTCCGCATGATGCCCCTGACAGACCTAGGCCTCGAGGAATGAGGTAGCACAAGCAGTCGGCGAGCGCTCTCTTGTGAAGGCTCACGCAGGAAAGATCGGCACCCTTTCACCCCGGCAAAGAGTCCCAAAGGACTTCAGCTGGTTAATGCAGGCCGACGTTGTAAAGCAGCTCCACTGTTTCCGATCAAGGAGAAGGGACACGTCGTGTTCTCTCTCCCTCAATGGACGGCTTGGTCACGATACCAATCTGCCTAATCCCTCTTTTAGTCCGACTACGACATTGTAGAGCCTTCCCGGTGCAAGAGGGGCTCTTCCAACGTCTGGACTGGGGCCACGCTTTCGGGTGCCACATGACTCCATGAGCCTGAACAGCGTCTCATCAAAGACGAGGTCGTGTTGTTCGTGTCAGGCGATTCGGCATACAGCACCATAACAAGACGGTCGAAAATCAGCCACTCCCGTACCTTCAAAAGTCGATTATCGTATCTTCCTATCCATCTCTTCGTCTCGTCAAACTCCAAAGGCAGGAAAGGCAAGGAACGGAAAAGGGACCAAGTACCAGAAGATGGACGCAGAGTACGAGACCCCTCCGGAGTAACAGCCCCGAACATCCTAGGACGACCGCTGACACTTCCTGTTCCAGAGACGAAACTGTTCCCCTCGACGAGACATATGCGGAGACTGTCAACTACCACGGCCGAATCTTCCAGCAGCATGCCTTGGACAGCAAAATCTATTATGCGCCGATCGATGATGTATGTTGTTCGTTGCAGACGCACCATTCCACAGCCGGCATTCGTCTCTTAACACGGCAAATCAGGAAGAAATAGCGCGATTGGGGAATATGCACACTATGCTTCGCACGGTTTTCGACAACAGATTGATATTTCCCCCCGTTGTCAGGCCGCAGAGGATCCTCGAGTGCGGATTTGGGGCAGCACACTGGGCCGTCGATGTTGCTGAACACTATCCAGATGCAGAGGTGCGTGCTTAGCTCTGTTATGCTTGAACAATTCTCGTCAGCCGACGAGCGGGCCGACGGCGGATACATTAGCTCATGATGGAAATGGAAGTGGAGGGAAGAGAAGGTCACCCCAAAACACTTGTTCTGCAAGAGCTTCTTCTGTTTTTACAACCGCCCTCGGGAGGCGGGATCCTGTCTGAGTGGCGTGTAACGTCGAAAGCTCTGTCAGATTGTGACTAGGCGATGGCGGTCTTGAGCGCCCGATCACGAGGGGTTGCCAGCAATCCGCCTATCATCCACCAAATCTCTCTGCATGAGATTACTGCGTCGATAAGGGAGGTATGCTAACAGACACGCAGGTTGTTGGTTTGGACATCAGTCCGCACATGATTCCAGAGGAGATACCCAACAATCTCGACCTTCAAGTTGATGATCTGAATGGAGAGTGAGTTTCTGAAGATTGTGCTCGATAACAGAGAAAGACTCGTCTGAGTATGTCGTCATGGCCTAGGTTCACGTTTCCCTCGAAGTATTTCAATGTCGTTCACAGCCAGATGATGGCTGGAGGGATCCACGCGACCCGTTGGCCAAGCTATTTGCAGGACATGTACCGTGTTCTGCAACCAGGTGGTTGGTGTCAACTTGTTGAGATATACTTCAATGCTCAGTCAGACAATGGAACTCTGTCGCCAGGCAAGTCACCCCGTTTGGGCGCTTCAAGGCGACGGCGTTTACTAAAAGCCGTAGATCACGCACTTTCGAGATGGTCCCGCGGATACCTCGACGCCATGCATCCTCAGAAGGACCCACGAGCAGCTCTTCGCCTCAAGGATTGGATGAGGAACGCCGGCTTCACTGACATAGAGTCGCGCCTTCTGACTCTGCCCATGTGTCCCTGGCCAACCGGTATGTCCTTGAAACGAAAGTTGAGCTGCCATCAGATTGCTTGGAAGCTCCCCTCTGACGTGGCTGGATTCAGATCCCCGTGATCATGCGATCGGTGCCCTAAACGTCAGCAACGTCAGTCAACTGCTCTATTCGATGGGCCTGTATCCCTTCACGCACATTCGAGGGTATGTCTCACTGATCAAGCCATGGATGTCCATCCGGAGTGAATGTCCATGCTGACATGCCTCGGTGGCGGGATTCGCAGTATGCCCCTGGAGGACTTCCAGCTCCTGGTAGCTCAAGCCAGAAGCGAGGCCACCAACCCGTCGTATAGGGTGAGCAAAGCCAACACCAGCTGTTTCAACTCAAAAGTGATGTGGCTAACCGGAGGTCGGCAAACCGACTGCAGACCTACTTCCCTCTGTAAGTCAAAATCAAACGGTTCCCAAGAGCTGGGGATTCAGGACAATGGCGACTTACCAAGGATAATCGCAGATATGTCTTCATTGGACGGAAGCCGCACCAATGATGGAGTGACTCGGGCAGCTTCCGCACTGTGCAATTGGCAATTGAAGCGACGATGCAGAGCCCGCCTCGGCGGCTTGAAGACGGATTGTTTGGTTCGGGGGCAGACGAAGCCATCGTGAGAAGGGTTCCATGGCTAGGGATCCATGCAAGGGGAAGCCCGCAAGGCGCCCTGGCGAAGGGTTGCTTAGCCAGGGGTGGGATCTCCCAAATGGCTAACCAGCAATGCCAGGACGGCCGCGGAATAACGTCAATGGCTAGGTCGAACGATGGACGGCGGGGACGAGAGTGAGGCAGTGGTGGATTATCTGAGGGAATCGAGGCTGAAGATCTGGTGGAAATGGGCAGAGACGCAAGGGGAGGGGAGGAGGAGGAAGCAATGGAGGAAAGGGAAGAAGATGGGCAGTTGGAAGAAGGTTTCGGGGTGGATCTGGGGAAGGCAGGTGGCGCCTTAGCATCTGGTACCTGCCTCAGCAATAAGCGTCAGATCTTTCTCCGCTTGCCGGCAGGCAGTCACTTACTACCTAGGAAGGCAGTTGCTCCTTGGGTGCATGAAACGGACCGAGAGTGAGGCAAGATCCCAATCGATAAGCCATTCCATCATCTCCACGGGCGATACGACACGAGACACGGGTTTAGAAGAGCATACCTACCGTACCTCCTACCTATGACGGGACTCTGGTCGTAAGAGACGACGTCCTCCCTTACCAGTACCTTGCGTGTTTCTCAAATGCTACAGAGCACTGGGGAGTCGGTTGATTCGCAAGTGTCTGAGCTAAGGCTGCGCTGGCTAGGTACTACTAGGTAGGTAGGTAAGGTATGTAGTTGTCAGGTACTACTAGGTAGGTATGCGTACCTCACAGACTGGCATGGAAGAAACCAAAGTGTCCACCAGCGAGGCCGTCGAGGCAGAGACATCCAAGAGCCCAAGTTTAGCTCAGGGTATGTATCTTCTGTTTCCTCCCTCTTCCTTCTCTTCTTCTCTCCTCTTCTCCTGTCCTTCTCTTTCTTCTTGACTCCCTCCTCCTACTTGCAGCTGTTCACCTGCTGATCATACGGGTGTTAGGCATCTTGCATACGCGAGAGGTGCTGATGCCCTTGTACCAACGTCCTCCGTCCCACTCTTCGCATGCCTGCGTCAAAAGTCCAGGGAAAACTGACTGGACGGTTGCTGCACAAGGCAGCTCGCTGCCGGAAAAAAAAATGAGGGGGAGAAATTCTCTTGATTGATCCCCTTGTCGAAGTTATGACGAGTTTTGGGTGAAAATAAAGGGGAAATTTGGTGGGCAAGGCAGAGAAGAAAGAGACAGAGGGTGATTGAGAAATGGCGCGCATTGTATTGAATTCAACTCTACCGGTTCAGGGGGCCTGGGAAAAAAGCGAAGACATGATACACCACGCACGGCAGAACAACGCCTGTCTACGGATTATGGCTACGGAGTCGCAAAACCTGCCCATCCCTTACTCGTACCTTGCCAGGCCGGTTTCAGTTTAACCTCGTTACCAACATCACGGAATCGATACGACGCGAGCAGCCGGGAACGAGTAGGAAGCGAAGCCGTCGCCGATGGAAGCCCAAGCCGTCGACCCAGAGCGGGCAAGCGACATCTTCAGCACGATAGCTCAGGGCGAGCACGTCCGTGTCCATGCCATTGAATCCACTCAGGTGCAGCATTTCACCTTTCGAGGCGTCAGGCCGCAAAGAGGGCCTTAATCTATTGGGTATGTATGGGATGTGTTTCGTACTGTCCCAAGCTCTGTTCTGGAGCAGGATAAGCATTCATGCCTAACAAGCTGCAGGCCGGCCAACGCAAGGAGACACGATTAGGAAAAGTTGCGCCTGAGGGTCGCAAGACGAGCTAGACACTAGTATTACTACCAGGGACTCTGTGGTGTGCTCTGGTTCGCAAAGGGGCCAGCAGGACCTGGAGAGCTCCAGCTTGCCATGCGTTCGCCCAGTTCCCAGGCTGGAGACAGACGGCCACTGTCTCGTTTGCTTGAGGAAAACGCAAACCTCACCGTGCCATTTGCCATTCCGGCCAGCCAAGAGCCAAGGGCTGTAGAGGGTACCCAGGATGGGGCTGACGCCGAGACTGGAGTGAGCTTCATGCGGCTTGATGATGGATAAGACTACACTACACGGCTTCAGCGATGTCATTCTCTTCAAATGACACCTTACATGTACACTCAAGTGCGTTGGCAGGGTTGTCATCCTATCTAGCCAGGAGGGGCGCTTCTATACAGAGAAAATCTCTGGCGTAGCATTCTCTTCCCGTAAAGGTAGTTGTGCTAAGCAGATAGAGCTGGTCAGGGTTGTAGGAAATTCTGACCCAAAGGAGACGAGTTGTCAAGTCTTGGTTTCCTGTCGATGCTCCGCTATGGAGCGATCTCTGAATTACTGAGGACTCTGGTGGCTTCCAGAATCGGGCGGTTTCTTGGTGATCGACAGTTCATACACCGACAATGCAAGTTTGCATTTTTGGGCAATGCATGGTCAATACGCGGCTTTGGGAAAGGTCTAGTATGTAGACGTTTACACCAATACCTTCAAGTCGTTATCCTGCTGGAAAACAAAGGCAGATGTCCTATGAAGATGTCTTTGCCGTTAAGTAACTCACCCAGTATTATGTGGTTGAGATTGGAGAGGGAGCGGACAGGTTTCACTGCAGCTTGGAGTTGCGGTTTCGATCTAGGATGGATTCGAATCTACCCTGGAGCTGCCCGTTTTCCCACCCTCGGCTAGCTCTTCTCTGCCTGCCTCCCTCCCTCCTCCCTCGCCCACTGGCTGAAAGCTCCCAATTCGAACCATCCACATCGTCGCCTACTGTACCTTGATTTTCCACCACCGCTCGACTACTTCTTCGCAGACGCTCAAAGCCGCCGCCTTCACGCCGACTCAATGGCAGCCTCGAGGTCACCGATGCCGCTGCTGACCGCCTTTCGATGCCTGCGACAAGCTCCGCCGCGCCTCTGCCGGACGCAATGCCTGTCCAGGTCGTCTCGATCCTACTCGGCAGACGCTGACGCCCCGCCGCCGCTGCTGCAGAAGCTCAAGGGCGAGCTCAAGGCCGCCATGCGCGCCAAAGACGCGCCCAGGCTCTCCGTGCTCCGGTCCATCATGTCCGCGAACCTCAACGCCTCCAAGACGACGTCCCCGATCCACACCGACGTCCAGCTGGTCGCCTTGATCCGCAAGCTGCAGAAGAGCGCGCAGGATGCCGTCGCGGACGCCCGGGCAGCCGGGCGGGACGACCTGGTGCAGAAGGAGAACCAGCAGATCTCCATCCTGGACGAGTACATTGCGGCGAGCGGCGTGCAGACCATGGGGGAGGCCGAGATTAGGGTCCTGATCAACGAGGCGATTGAGGCTGCAAAGGGCGCGGGCGCAGCTGGCAAGTCTCTGATGGGAGACGTGATGAAGCGCGTCAATGGTGCCCTGGAGGGCAAAGATGTGGACAGGAAGTCGGTCGCGGCATTGGTCAAGGAGCTGACGAGCCAGTGAGTGCGGATGCAGCCAGCTGCTGTGTCCGTCTCTATGTATATTCCTACCTTGTGTACAATAATGATGACGATGGCAATAACGGGCATTGGGGGATCTGGAAAATTGGGAGGATTCACATGTCAATTTAGGCGGCTCACGGAGGATTCTTACCACCACAGGTACCTACCTCACTGATCAGAGAAAGAAAGAAGACAAACAACAACAGAAATGATATGGGTTAGAATACAGATCAAACCCATCATGGAATATATACTGTTGGTTATAATTCAGAATTGTCCGGGAAGCAGGTGGATAGCTCCCTTGGGTCCCTCCATCTTCAACTGCCACCAAATGACCTGCTGGGTGGTTCAGGATACCTATTATCAAGCTCCAACTGGCATACTACATGCAAGTGGCTGGCTGCATATAGAACTAGTGTGAGGATACGTAAGGTCGCCGCTATATCTTTAATCACCTCTCCACCATCTCAAAGGGCGTGCTTGAATGCCTGGCTGGAAATAGATGAGTCAACGCTAAAACATGGCGACAGAATATCGTGTGAGTCTGTACGGAGTATCCGCATTGATGGTTTGTTCCCTCGATCCTCTTTTGCTGCACCGCATATCCTCCCCTTTTCTGTCAAATTGTCGACCAATCTGGTCACGAAAATCCAACAATGCCCCGACAGCTCATCACTTCTGGCTCCAAGTTTGAAGAGAAGATTGCTTACTCGCGAGCTGTTGTCGTGGATGGCTGGGTTTTTGTCTCAGGAACTACTGGGTAGGTATCGAGATGCATTCCCTCATGACGCTAGTCTATTTACCCCCGAATTTATTCTAACTTGCAGTGAACAATGCTTGGCTTCTAGTTACAACTATGAGACTGGAAAGATCTCTGGAGACATCGTCGAGCAGACGGAGCAGACCATGATCAATATCGACAAGGCTCTTAGAGAAGCGGGATCCTCTATATTCGAAGTCGTCCGCGTGAAATACGTACTCCCGGACCGCAATAGCTTTCCCATCGTTTGGCCGGTATTGAGGAAGTGGCTAGGCGATGTGCGTCCGGCGGCGACAATGGTGCAGGCCGCACTCATGCTCGACGAAATGAAGATTGAAATCGAGGTGACGGCAAAGACGGGATCCGGGAATTACTTGCTTCGATGATCAGGGTACTTCAAGAGAGTGAACCGGCAATGGGTTGTTCAAAGAGGGCGCCATGTAACAACCGCCCACCTCATCATCAGAGCAATCGTAGCGGAGGGCATTCTTCTGCAGAACTCTTTAATACACCAAAGGCGCAACAACGGCTCCAGCAGCAAATGCGCTAGCGATCGTAATCATACTGGACAAAGACAGCAGTGATATGCCGCTAATGCCGTGTCCAGAGGTACAGCCGCCGGCCATCCGCGCTCCAACGGCCATGAGCGCACCTCCTACCATCGCCAGCAGCGGAGGCGCCTCAAAGACGGGCGTACTTGCCAGCGAAGGCACGGCCTGGAGCAGTCCCCAGGCTCCGGTTGTGACCCCGCCGGCGAAGAGAATGCTGTTGTAGGAGGTGGGCTTTGCACTGGGCTCTGCGCCTTTGATCAACCACCAGAAATAGTTTCCAACCTCTTCATAGACAGTGGAGATGCCTATCATGGATCTCCTTGTGGCAAGGGAGCAGAGCTGTGAGAGACCGATAAGGAAGCCGCCTGCCGTACCGACCATCTTGGCCCCGGGGAATTTGGGGGTGTAGATAGTCGTTGCTGCGAGGACCGAAAGGCAGACAGTCTCGAAGAGAAACAATGTGACGCCTCTGCTCAGACCTAGTTGATCGTTGGCAGTAACTGTAATGGGGTCGGCCTTTGCCTTTTCTTTCCTCTGCTTAACAATCTTGGACAGGAGTCCCGTCCACAAGAGTCCACCAAGTATGGCTCCGTTGAGAGCATGAAAGCCGGTATGTACACCGGCAGCCAATTGAGCGTACAGCGTGCCCGGGCACGATCCTGACAACGCCATACCGGTACCGAGGACCGCGCCACCGACGATGTTGCCGTCATATTTGGAGAAGAGGGCTAACGGCGACGAACTTCTGGGATTCAACTTGACGTAGTCGAGGCGATCTGCAACGGCGTACATGGCACTTTGTTCACCAATGGTCAGTTTTGCGGACATGGAGCCTCCTGGGGGCGACCCCGGGCAGTCGTGTGGATGGACTTACGCGCTGCTTGCAGTTGCGGCGAGAAACGCCTGTATCATGTGCCAATTATCAAACTTCATCTGAGCGATGACTATGGCAGGATTGTGAAAGGAAGCTGCCATCATGGCCGCACCAAAGGCAGCCCCGGAAAGAAATGTTGTCGTCATGGCGAGATCGTTGAAGATGGATTCGAAATAGCACAACTTCAAAGGCGAGTGGTTAGGTATGATATTGTGCGGTTGAAATATATAGCTCAAGGCGTGCACCGAAAGTTCCACGCGGCCCTTGATAACCTTCTCTCAAGTAGGATGACCCTTCTGATCACAGTAGCAAGGCACGCAAAGAGACTCGGGATTGATATACAAATCCGTTCAGCATCAGCGGTTGATACCAGGCCTCTGTCGAAGAGATACAACAGTCGCCGGGCCGTCGGCCACTGTGAGGAACGTTGAGGGAGCGACTATACTCGGGCTTCACGTTGCGAGTGAGACCTGTAACACCGACAGCCGCTGGCTCGCCGCATTACCTTCTGGCTTGCATCAATCGCTAGACCCTGATCAAGAATCAAGTCCAGCAATGCTCAATGAACGAGTCGCCGAACAACTTTTGTTTTAGTGGACCCCCTTGTCATGGGCCACGATCGCCGAGACCCCGACGTCGACGGACCGGAAGCAGGAGGCGCAATTCTCGGCGACCATGGCGTGCGTGGCGCGTAGGGCGGGTTTAGCGGACGGGTTGGGCCATCTTTGATTCTTCTAACGTTCTGACACCTCGTTGCCTTTTCCAGAGGGATATTCTTTGCATGCATAATAGCCCGACTTGCATGCTCTGAAACCACGTTGGAGGTCACAGGGCATCTTGCGTTCGCACAGAGATTGAGCTCACTCAAGCGAGCTATGATGCATCCCTAGACCGGATAGAGTAGCCCCAGCTATTCTCCCGATGAGCAAGTCGGCCGTGGCCCAAAGTGCGAAGATCAAAACTGACGGCCTGGGTGAAGCCAGGGGCAGTGTATAATAATCGCTCTGTCGAGGTGAACGCCATGCAACTCTGCGCCGAGTCAGTCGAGCATGTCGGAGGCCATGTTATGGAGTTTGTGACGAAACAGAAGCACTTGCTGCGGCCGACGCCCGTCTTGACTGTCCTGAGTCCCCTATTAGAGGCTCGTTCCTCGGGCCATCCTGCGGCGCTGACGGCATTGACTAAACTAGCCTCGACAGTCGGAGATTTCCTCCAGACCCTGATAAAGTGCCGTTGAGCTGGGGGAGATCCCCGCTCGGGGTCCTGGACGCTTTGAACGAGTTGAAATCCGCATCAACCACAGGACGATCTCATGTTGAGCACCCTGATGGTGGAGTGGGCGTATCAGCGAGAAGCCCAGAGAGTTGGGGGACGGTAGGAGAAGAGGCATTCGTGCAGCCGGTGCGGCCGTAACAACTCCTAGAGGTTGGTAGGTACGACGAGATTGTCTGCGCTGGTAAGCTCAGCATCAGACTCTGACGCTTTGTGTGAACACCCCACATCAACCAGGGAGAGTGGCCGGATTGGCATCCGGCTCGGTTCTGTCACATAATGGGAGACTTTGAGATGAAACCGGGTAGGTGGTTGATGGGCACGGCAACCGGGGTTCTCAGCGGTCGCCGAAGGAGGCCGAGGCCGGACTCCTCTCCGGTTGACCGACCCGAAGCGGAGGGTGTGCGACGGTAGGATTCACGGCCTTGGCCCGTCAGATTCGCCAGATCCGTCAGATCCGTCGCCGCGTCCCGTGTGGTAGATGCGACGCTGCTGCATGGACATGCGGTAATCACCCTGTACCTTAGCTGTTGGAGGGCTTGCGTTCCAATCCCTTGTCATAATGCGTGGCAAGAAGCTGATGCGGGCGACGACTCTTGAATGTCGGATATTCTAAACTACACATAAGTAAAGGCTACCCCTAAGGCAAAGAGGACATAAGGTATGAGTCTATTGGTATCTTTGGTCGAGAGGGAGGTGGAAGACGGGAGCGGCTGTCGGTCGTCTTGGCGGGATTGAGGGGTTTGCGATTACTGGCACTGCAGACGGAAGGTGCCGCTGCAGACGGGAGTTGCCTTCGAATGGCCAATTGCGATGGTGCCAAGGCCTTGACTTGGGGATTTCACCATATGTGGCGTCACAACATCGACCAATGGTTTCCCCTGATATAATATGAACAAAATCAACATGGTAGTGATAGCCAAGGTAATAAAAGTGAACCATGAACTCAACATCCTGATGAAGTTTGGCCGTGGTCATGGCAGAGTTGTTGCTGATGGATTTGGATGACAAATGCAGCCCCATTGTAACCGAGGTCAACGCGGTGAGTCGTGGCGGGGTTGATGTCATCAGGGGGGTTGTATAAGTGAGCCCTCAAGAGGAAATTATTCCGCTTTCGCCCAGATATCAAAAAAGGGAAGCATAACAGATAATATAGATGATCGATAGGGAGTCATATGAGAAGAAATTGACTCTATTGATACTTCATTTAGTTTGCTTTACAAAGAAAGACAAGGGAAAACGACTTCCTTGAGCCAACTCCACCAACTGCAGCTCAGCTCAACAACCCCCACGATGCCGCGAATTCTTACTCTCAAGCATATTGAAGGCGGTAAGCCTGGGGAAGTCTACTACCCGTGAGTCTCAACAACCCAACTGCTCAATCGCCCCCAGTGACCATCATTCAGATCTTGAAGCATCAATTGGCTCACCGTTGCTCCAATCGTAGCATCCAAATCAAGGACGTCCCCAAGCCATCTCCCGGACCCCGCGAGCTCCTCGTTCGCATCTCTGCCGTGGCCCTCAACCACAGAGACCTCTTTATCCGCCGTCACCAATATCCTGCCATTTCCTTCACCTCGCCACTGTTTGCAGACGGCTATGGAACCGTCGTCGAGGCCGGGCCCGACGTCACTCGCAAAGACCTTCTCCACAAGCCCGTGCTGCTGACGCCCATGCGAGGATGGGAGTCTAGCCCCGCCGGACCTGAAGACCCGCGCAAGTTCGCCGTCATTGGCAGCAGCAAGATCACCGAGGCCGGAACTGGGCAGGACTACATTGTCGTACCCGAGGACGAGGTTGAGCCGGCCCCAGAGCATCTCTCGCCCGGCGAAGGCGCCGCGCTGCCGCTCGTGGGGCTTACGGGGTGGAGGGCTCTGGTGACCAAGAGCGGTGCCGCCTTTCCGGGCAGCAATATCCTGGTCACGGGCATCGGCGGCGGCGTTGCGCTTGCGGTCCTCCAGTTTGCCGTTGCATTTGGCAGCAACGTCTACGTGACGTCCGGCGATCCGGCCAAGCTTGAGCGGGCCAAGGCCCTGGGCGCAAAGGGAGGCGTCAACTATAAGTCCGAGACGTGGGAAAAGGAGCTGACCGCTCTCCTCCCTCGGGATCGGCCCTACCTTGATGCCGTCATCGACGGCGCCGGCGGAAAGCTCGTCTCCAAGACGGTTCGCCTCCTGAAGCCCGGCGGCATCATCTCCCAGTACGGCATGACGGTGTCTCCCAAGATGGACTGGGTGATGCAGGCGGTGCTGGCCAACGTGGAGCTCAAGGGCACCACGATGGGCTCGAAGCAAGAGTTCAAGGACATGGTGGCCTTTGTCAAAGAAAAGAAGATTGCGCCAGTCATTAGCAAAACCATCAAGGGTCTGGGCAACATCGAGGCCATCGACGAGCTGTTTGAGGAGATGGAGCAAGGGAAGCAGTTTGGCAAGTTGGTGATTGAGCTTGATTCCGATGGCTCCTCCCCCAGACTTTGAACTTTTGATCCGGGCGAGGAGGGGACAGGAGGTAGGGGTGTCAGGAGATTCAACAAGATGTGAATTGGAGAAGGGACGGGGCGAGCAACAGGTCAAAGACGAAATCTCGATATATTCATACGTGAGGAAAGACGAGACGACACATCTCAAACAGACATGACCTACTTTTGTATGTGCATACCTATGCATACATAAGGCTTCATTTTTGCTCAGTTTGCAGACGCCCAAGCCTCCAGTTTGCTCGTGGACATCATTAGTCTCGAGGGACATTTGACTGGCGTGGATGCAGGATGACCCCTTTCCAGGTATTGGTTTCCTGAGTATTAAGGCTTATTTTGCATTCAATAAAAAGGATGAACAAACGCTCCTAACCGTTCAGCAACTTTTGTACAAATCTAAAGCCAGCCCGTGCCTGTTTACTCAGAGCTCTTCTTCCGCTTCTTCTTGGGCCTATCCTCTTCGGGAGGCACAAACTGCGCGGCCCGCTCCTTTGCCCTGTCATCCTTTGCCTGCTTCTGCTTCTCCTTGCGGTCGCTGAGCGCCGCCCTGTCCTTGGCCTCCTTGCTGAGGAAGTACTCGCCGCTCTCAATCTGCTTGTCCACCTTGCTCTTCTCCGGCGCCGGCGGGAATGGCGTGTACACCTTCTTGGTCTTGTCCGTGACCTTGAGCGGCACGCGTCTCTTGCTCAGTGTCTTCTTCTTGAAGTTTGGCAGGAAGCGATCCCAGCTCTCGTTGGCCAGCTCGGGGTCCTTGGCCAGCTCGCGCTTGATCATGAGCTCCTTGATGTGATAGATGGGGTGGATGTTGTTCATGCAGTCCTCGACCACCCTCCGCAACTCCTTCAAGCCCTTGTACGGCCCCATGGCCGACACCGTGTTGCCGTGCACGAGAATGTACGTCTCCGTCAGGAGCTCGAGTGCCTTGAGAGTAGAGCCATTGGGCCCCAGTATGCGCTGTCGGCGCTTGACGAAGCGCTCCTTATTCCGCACGAGGTTTCGGATCTTGATGATGTCGCACGCGACGCCGTCGTCGAGGATCTTGATGGCTTGAGGAGCGGGGACGCTTCGTGCCAGCAGCTTGATCAGATCGCGCGCGTTGAGGATGGCAGCTGGGTCAAAGGTTTTTCTCGTCGTCTTGACCGTCATCGAACCTTCTACGAGATCGAGCGTGCAGGCAATGCCGTGCTTCTCCAGCGCCTTGGTGATGAGCGGCCACACCTCTTTCAAGTAGACTTCGCGATACTTTGGGAAGAGCGTGACGAATGATGATTCCTCGGCAAACGTCCCTCCTGCATTGTCCTTTGCGGTAAAGGTCTCAATCTTCCACTTGTCGATGTCGTCGGTGTCCCAGGGCTTGTCTTTCTTGTGTGTCGACGGCATCGTGATTGTCTGTCGAGGTGCGGGTCCCGATGGGCGTGCGTGGTTCGATGTTCAACAAAGAGATTTAATCAAATGACGCTCAGTATTTCAGTAATAATAAGCTGTCACACTGCACAGAAAGCGCTGTGAAAGAATGGTATGGGGGAGAGAAAGGAGATATGATAAGAATCTCAGTTGTTGTACGCTGGTGATATTACGGTAGATAGAGAAGGATGGCTCTGCTTCCAAAATTTTTGGCGGCTTTGCCAATGTGCTATCGATAAGAATCAAAGTTCGACTGGAGCAATTCTGCCGGAGGCGACGAGTGGCGCTACTGCTGCGTTAGTACTAGTGTGGTTCCTCTCCATTCATCTGCAGATGCGACTTGCTTCGAGATTTAATACAAAAACTCGCCTCGTGAGCACGAGACGATATTGCGCTTCGCCCAAAAACGCCAGCATTCCGCCTCTTGTGAAGCCGCTCCAGCCATGTCGAAAGCAAAGGGCGCAGCAGCTGGTGTCGACACCATCGTCAAGCTGATTGTGGGAGCCGGCCAGGCCAGTCCCAGTCCTCCCGTCGGTCCCGCGCTTGGTAGCAAGGGTGTCAAGTCTATGGATTTTTGCAAGGTCCGTCACTGCATGTGTCTCTCTGTTGCCGCCTTGCCCTCTGTCTGACTCTGGTCTAGGAATTCAACGCAAGGACAGCACACATAGTGCCTGGTACGCCGATGCCGTGCCGGGTCACCGTCCGACCAGACCGATCGTTTACTTTCGATGTTCGAACACCACAGACGTCGTGGCTGCTGCTCAATGCGGTGGGAGCGCCAGTGGGCAAGAAGGGCAACAGAAAAGGCGTCAGCAAGCCCGGGCACGAAACAGTCGGCACCATCAGCCTAAAACATATCTACGAGATTGCCAAAATCAAGCAGTCGGAACTTCGGCTGTCTGGCCTCTCGCTGGAGGGGCTCTGCAGGTCCATCATCTTCCAGTGCAAATCGATAGGAATCAACGTGGTGGCTTAAGGATACCAAGAACAATGGAAAGGAAGGAGAACAAACAAATCTGGCGTTTGATGGTGGGATTTTGTGCTCAGCATAACGGGCGATTTGTACAACAGGGCTCAAGTACCGGGGCACACAACTGGATGCGTCAAGATGTACGATGAACATTCGAAGCAAGACATAGGTACAATAGAACCTCGGCATTTTTTTCTTTTAGCTTCGTCCCCGACTTGAGACTGCTCGATTTCTTTCCCCTTTCCTTTCCCGCACACTAACGTTCCATATGGTGTAGGTAGGCCGGTGAATATGACAGCTTGAAGCACAAGGCACATGTGCCCAACATGACCTGTCAAGATTTGGCTACAAGAAGCCTTGGCATATCAAACAGTTCGCCAATCACGCCGATGGTGGTCTCAAAAAACGCAGCAGCTGCTGCCTGAAATGAAGTCGGATGGGACATTGTTTGTTAGACATCTGAAGGGAGAGACGCCATCCAACCAGAGGATCGGACTGCAGGCCTAGTCTCGTCTCATCCTCAACCTACATCACCGACCAGTTTGCTTCGGGCATCTATGCTTAAAATCGACGTCACGGAAGCATCTGTGCCAGCCATTATCGCTACTGCTCGGTGCACCGCTTTCGCTTACAATTGTGGCTTGTGCAAAGCCATGGCGCGCGCTTGATAGCAACAAGGTTCATGGACGCATATCTACTACTCCGTCTGTGTTGTTGTTGGCCTGAAAACAGGCCTCGACCAGCTGTAGGCCTCCCGCACGCTGGCAGCCTAAAACGGCGGTGCTCCCCCAATTCTTCATCCCACCAGATCCAAGTCTCGTCATTTCTGCCTCGGGACTATCATCAAGTTCGAGTCGCCAATCCATCTCTGCGGAATACGGCGCGCAAGGACCAACTCCGCAATGTCGTCCATAGTGTGCTCATGCAGTCGCGCGTTTGGCAGCGAGCAGCGCTTACGAGATCACAGAAAGTCCGTGGCCGCGCATATCTGCCCAGACTGCAACAGATGCCTTCTCACCAACAAGTCTCTGCTGCAACACAGGGCTCTGTCATCTCCGGCGTGCGGGCAGGAGCCGCTCAAGAGCATTGGCAATTGGCGATGCAACGAGTGCGGCGAGCTGTTTGAGAGTCGAGCCGCCTTACAAGAGCACCTCCGAGAACCTGAGCACGCCACTGACTTTCGCTGCTGCGACTGCGACAAGGAATTCAAGGACTACATTGCCCTCAACGCCCACCTCAGGGACAAAATCCATGTTAAGAAGCCAGCCAAGCCCAAGCCCAAGCCCAAGCAAGCACGATGCGAAGACTGCGATCGGACGTTCAGGACCAAAGCAGCTCTGAAGCAGCACCTCAAGTCCGTCATCCACTGCCCAATCAGCAACCTGCCGTGCCTGGCAGGTAAGCTCTGCGGTGCCAAATGCAGCACGCATTTCCGAAGCCCGTCAGCCATGGTAGCTCACATGGAAAGCGGCTCTTGCTCCTCGGGCATGGACAGGAAGAAGCTCAACAGGCTGATCCACCTGCAAGACCGCGAGAACCTCATCACTAGTTCCAGCGGCATTGCTGAACTCTCAGGATGGGCCGGCTTTGAGGACGAAGAGGATACGCCGAGTCTCTCGGGCGTCATGACGCCAAGCACAGAGTCGGGCGACGGGGTGCTGCTGACCCCAACCAGCAGCCAGCTCGATCTTGCGAGCCTTGTTGGGCAGCGGCTGGCAGTGTCTGCAGACTCCGACTCGGAGAGCATCTTCACCGAATTGGCGGAGGACGCCATCTACCTTTGCCCTCTGTGCCCCAACAGCAAGCGTCGTTTCGTCGGACGAACAGCCCTGGAGCAGCACATGCAATCCCCAGCTCACACACCCAAGGTGTTCCATTGCCCTTCGCTTCTCTTTCAAGCGGGGTCTCGACGGACCAAGCCAAGCATGAAGCACTTTTCGACACTCAGCGGTCTCCTGGCGCACATTGAGAGCGACGCATGCCGTGGCGGGAATGCCGGCCTGCGGACAGTGATGCATTATATGGAGGAGAGGATGGAAGCGATGGGAATCTCCTTCAAGTTCCTGGGCATCTAGGAGCTTGTCAGGCGAGCTGCATCACCACTGCGACCCCTCGGAGGCCTATTCGGAAGGTTTCGTGCGGTTTGTGTTTTGGCACTGATGTGTTCAGATTGCTGCTCTGCTTTTTGGCTTTTCATCTATTACGTGATGTTCTATCCTTCAAAGCTGTTTCACGGTCATTTTCAAGTACCATTTGGTTGTCAGACTAACTAGTCCACCCAACATACTATCATGGTTACGTATGGAATATGTCTTTTCCACGGGGCTATTATTACGTAGGTAGTGAAGAAAGGGTCCTTGACACGCATGGCACAGCAAATCGATATACTATCATGGTCCCACTTGAAGCCATCAGTTCCAATTCCGTAGCAACAATTGAAGGCACGGCGCCACGATAACTTGTCGACAAGCATCCAGACAAGATGCCACACAGAACTGTCGCTGTGTGGGGTGCTTTACAAACAGCGGAGAGTGGCCTGATGCAGGTGACGGCACGTGTATGATACAACAAGGCATCCTGTTGTCGTGTTGATGTTGGTATTGCCCGCCTCATATGCCTACACACATCAATGATTCAGCTGTCGGGTGAGTGCATGTGAAGAAGGATGTATCCCACTCATTCTGTTCGTCCACGATCGCGATGGCAATGAGCCAAAGCATTCCAGTGCATATTGTAGTTACAGTACATGGCATTTCCGAAGTCCCTGAGGCTCACCCGATAGAGAGCCTGATTGTATTATTTGAGTCGCAGATACGGAAAGCTACCTACAGTCGTGCAAACAGAGCACAGGGAAAGGTACCTTATGATAACATACTACCGGCGGGTCCCAACGGCCTACGACGAGCCGAAAGAGATGCCCGCTCGTTGTGGGCTGTTTGAAAGCAGAAACAGTAGGCAAACCTACGGACAACACGAGACACAAATGACAATGATAACTCGACTGAAACGAAGCTTGGTTCGGAAGACAAACCATCAGCAGGATGCCATAACTTGTATCTCGAGTATGAAGGGTCTCTCCCCGTTTGCACAGAGCTGGCACTTTGGCCTTCTGCTTCTGAACATGCACTGACCCGGCCGATCTCAGTAAGACGCGCAATTTTGTTTCTGCTCTCACTGCCAAGTCTCCTCCACCTACAAAAATCCCGAACAGCTGGACCATTAGGCCAAGAGCGATTGGCTGCAGTGCAGTGTAGTATGTAGGTGAGGACATCACCTACTTCCAGGCTTCGTGCTGCCTGTTTGGTGCCAGTTGTTCTCCATACCATCAATCAATGTATGTACAGTACATATCATGTGCGAGATATACGTGCAGATGACGAATCAGGGACGCGCTGATGAGCAGTCTCGCGGGAGCAAGCAATATGTAGAGGGGTTAAATCGGCCGCTATCCTGGTCGCCAATCATGACCGTTGCATCAATCGGCGATTGTATGATACGGCAGCGACCTGCCTAGTATCCGTCTCTCCACGGACGCATCGTCGACGGGTCTTCGAGGCGGGACAGCGACTATCCGTACCTCGAGTGGGTATTGCTCCATTCAAAGACGAGAAGAACCAGCCTTCAGGTTGGTTCCCTGGAAAGATGAGTCGCAGCAAAGCTGGCACACTAGCACTAACTGAGGCACCAAACAACTGCGGGTGCATAGGTACAGCTTCTGATGCTTGATGAGGATCCCTAGGAGGTACCTATTCCTTGCTCAGTGCCGAGGCATCACTTTGCTTGATCCAGCAGCCGGTTGAAGGCCCAGCAACGACTCGGAGCAGACATTAGCAGCCTCTTCACGATGCTACCCGAAACGGCAGTCTTTATAGAATACTACCTGGACTGGCATGGATCGTTGAGCCATGGCTTTGACAATTCCGTAGCTGCCGAGTCCGGCACGCAGGCACTGTATCCGATTCATATACATAGTACCTTAGGTAATAAGTGGCAATCAATGACATACAGCAGTGGCTCGACTAAACATGGCAAGGATGGAGCTCTGCTTCTAGATGGCGCCTCGAAGCGACAGACAGGCGGTACATGTACTGTAGATTCGACTGGATCGGGCATCGGCGAATCGCCTAGCACCTGTATATCCAAGTACCTCGCCTTTGCCGCGGTGCCGAAGCTCGAGGCAGTACCGCTACAGCATGTACCGTGGGGCGTTGTAACCCGTACTTGCGTGATTCTCTGAATGCAGGCTTGAGGCTTGGGGCTCTCCGCGAATACATTGAAGGAGGGGAAAGGGTACTAGGCATCGGGGTCTCTGAGCCGAGTGAAAACCGCTGGCAACAGCACCCCGCCTTGATTTGGGTCTGGAAGACCCTTGCTGCGGTGGCCAGTATCTCCAGCATGCGTCCACGGGCTCGTAATAGTGTCCGTAAAGACCGTAATAAGAAAGCGAGGGGCTCATAAAGGGGGAGGCTGCCCCGGCGGCGAATCGCAGATGCCAAGCGGCGATACCTGTCAATGCAGCCGACGGCTTGTTGCAAACATGGAAACATGATAAAAAATCACGGCATCTCGTCAGATAAACGCCGTTGTTGTCCCAGTTTCCATGCTGCAAGTGTTTATAAAATCGGGAGACGGCAGGGCTAACGAGGTAAGGTATCTAGGTACTTACCTGGTAGCACTTTACACAGTACCTCGCAGTACTTTGCCTCGTGACCGCTCCCTCATCGCCCATCGCTCATTGCCCTTACAAGGAAACCCGGTGAATCCTGCCCGCGACAAAGCATGTGGCCGCCTATTGCTAGCACCGCGCCTCCCCCGAGTCGTCGGGGTACCGGTACCCAGGCCTATATCGGTGACGCACCTCAGACATGCTGGATCAGGCACCTCTGCGCGCTCCGTCCAGTCAGGTGCCTGCCAAGGCCCCTCATGTTACTGCCGCGGCTATGCAGTTGAACCCTCACAGGCAGCCTCTCCATGTCCTCGTCCTATCCAAGGTATATGGCGCTCTCGAGGGGCTCGACTGCGTCTACCGCCCCTCACCATGCCGCTCTGCAAGCCGAGCAGTGCCGTGAACTGCACCAGTAGATACCTACCTAGCTAGGTAATCAATATTCTGCCTCCAAGTATGTTTCCATGAGCAGCCGGCTGTGCTGAGTGACGGAGATAGGTAGGTAGGGACCTCTTGGCGGCTCTTTTCCAGTGAACCAACCACTGGTTCGAAATGTGCTTGTACCTGTACATCCGCAGTGACCCGGATTCCCCAAGAGCGCCCCACCACCGGCCATTTCTTGCCCATCATCGCGCAACCCGAAGCTCGACTGGAAAAAGAAAGGAAGGAAAAAAAAAAAGCCATCACTAGTAGCCACGGGCTGGCTGCGCTGCGCTATCCGCCTTGCCGCCCCCCCGGGCCCTCAAAACTCGACTCCCACAAGGTCCTGCTCGTGCCTCGAGGATCTCGTGCCCTCAGGCTGCTTCAACTCTGCGGCACGCAAAGGCCCCGAAACCCCAGCGTCTTTGATCCATGGCGTCGTCCGCGCCCCAGAAGCCGTCCTCTCAGCAGGGAGCCGCTGCTGGTGAGTCTCGCTCTCCTGTTCCTTTGCCCGTCCGGCGCATCCGCTGCGACGCCTCAAACGCCTCCCCCACCGGGCCACGTTGGGAAGTTGGCGATATAGGCAAACAGCTATCAGTTTTGCGCCTAGCCCTCTGCCAGAGCTAACCTCGTCTTCTGCATCGTCGCTCGAACGAACAGACGCAGCTCCCGCTCCCCCTGACGCCGCTGCTGCCACCGCTGCTCCCCTCGCTCGAGCGCCATCAAAGGAGAGCACCAGCAGCAAACCTCGCGATGCCCCGGCTTCCGTTCGCTTCTCCTCCGCCGTGGAGGAGATTGAGCCTGAGTCTCCTGTCGCGCAGCCTGCCGCTTCCTCTTCCTTGACCGCGACGACCAACACTTCGGACCGCTTCGATACCTTCAACGAGGTCGCCGCCGATCAGATCAAGGCCTTCCAGAAGTCCATGCACGGATTGCCCCTGCAGGAGCGCCGTATGAGCACTTTTGGTTTCGAGGCCTTTTCTTTGCCTGCGTCACGGGTAAGAGCTCCGTCGCTTTCTACGCCTCCCGAGATTGATGGGTAGCTGCTTGATGCTGGGCTTGCTCCTTGTTGCCTCCCCGTTTGCTCGTCTTGCGTTCCCCAGTCCACCCCTCACATGATCCTTTTGCGGTTCGTCTCTTCCTCCCGGGCAGTGAATACCGCGCTCAGAGATACGACTGCTCGCGGCACCTCGTGATATCGGCGTTAGTTTGGTACCACGGCGTGGAACCGCTGTATGCAATGCATCCAACCATCGACACCGAGTATCTGCATTCAAGATCCATTTCGCCCCACGCCTCGGTCACACTGAAACGCAGCTTCTACCCGTCACCGTGGCCCGTCCTTGTCTCCATTTGTCCGTTTTTCCTTGCCCTTCGGCTGCTAACCGTGGGCCTCCTCTGTTTAGATCAACTCTCGAGAAGATGCCTCGAACGACTCCACGAGGCTGCCAACGCCAAACTCGTCTGGCTGGCAGTCTCCCCACGGAAGCCCTCGACTTTCCGCCCTGGCCTCTCCTCCTCTCACGCCTGCTGGGTCGGAGCCTGACAAAAGGTTAAGTAGGGATGCCGGTCCAACCAGTGCTCCCGGTTCCGCCGTCAATGAATCCCACATCATTATTACTCCGCAGCCCTCGACTTCTGCCGATAAGACACTTGCTCGCAGCGGCGATCGCATCGTCCTGACTCATCGACCCGCATCTTCGGACCACGTAATGGCTAGGGCCTCGTCTACCGACGATCGCCGCGGGGGATCTAGGTCGCATCATCGAAAGGAAATCTTCGCTGTCGGGCCCAGCTCTGTCCCCGTGTCGCGTGAGTCTAGCCCTTCCAGAAGCGCAGCGTCGCACTTCTATTCCAAGCCGATGGCACCTGGAGGCGACGCCAACGACCCCTACGCCAAGGGCCGTCGCCCTCCTCAGCAACAGCATCCTACCCGCCACACGGTCGATCCACGATTTGTCTTTTCCCGCAAGAAGAAGCATGGGCACGGCTCCTCGCCGTCATCTTCCAAGTCAAGCCTCGGGGTGTACGCTCAGCACTCCAAGCATAGCGATGACTCCGGTTCCAACGATGGCGCACATGGCCACGGGGCAACGGGCTCCATGTCTGACCTGAAGCGATTCTTCCGAAAGTCAGCCCACCACAAGAAGCGGGACCTGTCGCCCTCTTCCATCAAATCCTCCTCCAAGTCCAGCCAAGCCAGCCGCTCCACCCAGCAGCTGCCCTTTGGAGATGACCACGGGCTGACGTCCAAGTACGGCAAGCTCGGCAAGGTGCTGGGATCTGGTGCCGGCGGGTCAGTCAGGCTCATGCGCCGGACGGAAGACGGCACTGTTTTCGCCGTCAAGGAGTTCAGGGCGCGCCACACATACGAGACGGAGAGGGAGTACAACAAGAAGGTGACGGCCGAGTTCTGCGTCGGCTCGACCCTCCACCACGGCAACGTCATTGAGACGCTGGACATATTGCAGGAGAAGGGACGCTGGTTCGAGGTCATGGAGTATGCCCCTTACGACCTCTTCGCCATCGTCATGACGGGCAAAATGACGCGCGAAGAGATTCGGTGCAGCTTCCTGCAAATTCTCAACGGCGTTACCTATCTGCACAGCATGGGTCTTGCGCATCGAGATCTGAAACTGGATAACGTGGTGGTCAGTGAAAAGGGCATCATGAAGATTATAGATTTCGGCAGTGCCCATGTGTTCAAGTATC
>LFMI01000302.1:57769-77928 GCA_001050175.1 Trichoderma parareesei | reverse complement strand
AAAAAAAAAAAACTGACCTCTGCTTCGCTGGCCCCCTTAAAGGTGCCCTTGCCCAGCGCCTCACCGAACCGGCTTGACTTTTGAATCTTGGCCATCTCCCTGTCACCCGCTTCCGCATCCTCGTCGTCCAAGTTTGCTCGCGGCCGGTAGATGCTGTTGATGGCATCCTGAGCGGCAAAAAGGGGCTTGTCGTACGGATTGTCCTCGTTGAATCCGCTGTCGAATCCGCTGGACTGGTTAAACAGCCGTGAGTCGTACATGGTTTCCTTGGACTGTGAAGGCTTGGCTATGCCCAGAGCAATCTTCTCGGAAATGTCTCGATTTTGCTCCCGGGCCATGACCTGGATACGCCGCTCGGCGCCCATTCGTGTTTGCCGCAGTTTCCGCTCTTCTTCCTTCCGCTTCTCCCTTCGTGCCCTTTCTCGGGCCCGAACTTCTGAGTCCTCGCTATCGGAACCTCTAGACTCTGAGCCACTGTAGCTAGACCGTGATGGTGATCTGGAGCCTGAATCCCGTGAGTCTCGCGAGTCCCTTGAGTCCCTTCTTCCACGCCGACCAGCTGCAGCTCGGTCCTCCCGCGCCTTCTGGGCCAGAGCCCGTAAGTTTTCTTCCTTCTGCATCTTTTCCTTTTCCGCCAGCCGCTGTTGCATGAGAGCTCTCTGCTGGACCTCTTCTCGGGCATGGCGCTCCGCCATTTTGATCGCCTCCGCGAACTGTGCGTGCTTGTCGTTGATTGTAATATCCTGTAAGCCTCGTCCGTCTGCAGCCAAGCGCTTGTCCAGCGGCACCGTGAAACCTTTGGGATTCTTCCAGTTCGACACGGGAGGCGGAATCCTCCACATCTCTTGGTCTTCGGCGGTGAGTTTTCGCGGTGGCGAGTGCATGACGGGAGGAGGTGGTGACGGGGGGCCGCGGGGAATCTTTTTGTGTTTGAACTTCGGAGGCTCCATGGGATCTCGCTGCCGCTCGACAATCTTCATGATGCGGTCCTGCTTCTTCGAATTGTCGCCCATCTGGTTTGCCGGCGTGTATCGCACAAAGGTCGGGTCCTTTCGCTGTCCGATGTTGAGGTTCTTGGGCTTCTGCGCCGCCACGGCTCCACTGACGAGAGCTGCCAACGCGTTCTTGGTCCTCTCCGTCGTCGCTTCGACCGACTCCTTGTCTGGACGCGACAGATCAATCTCTCCAGCATCGGCTCGCTGCCTCAGCGGGATGAGGTCCTTGAAGGATGTGTGGATGATGCGCCCCTCGCCGTGTCCCTGCCTCGCGATCGCGTCGTACTTGACCTTGCCCTCGGCATCGACCTGCAGCGCCAGGGCATTGCTCGTCTTGGCGCCCTTCTTGCCCATGTCCAGCGGGTACTGGGCGATGGGGATCTCGGGGAATGCGCCGCCATCGCCAAAGTCCTCCTGCGAGCGAGGCCGCCATCCCGCTCGCTGGCCGTACGGGGGAGGGCCGCTGCGCTTGAGGACGATTTGCGTCTCGTCCAGCTGGCCCGGCCCTACGATGCGAGGCCCGCGCTGCTGCGCTCGCGACGGCGCCTCTTCATCCTCTCCGGTGTATTTCGGCTTGGGCAGCGACGCCTGCAGTGATGCGGCCATGGACGTCATTTTGCCGGGCGTCGCGTGAGGTGACGGATGCAAAGCGGCGAGAGCTGGCGATGGCCAACTTTTGGGTTGAGAAATTCCAGGTATGGCGGTGCAAGGTGTGGCTGGGCTGACAGGGATTCTAGGCAATAGTGTGGCGTAAGTCAAGAGTCTCGGCTCCGCAAAAGTGGCTTGAATTTCTGTCAGCGCCTCGGACATCCACTTATCTAAGGTAAGTACTAAAAGTAAAAGGTATGTACTCCAAGCGGCCAAGTGTATCGCTCGCAGTTGGCTACATAAGGTAGGCACTCAAGATTGAATGATCAATTGATGCAATTAAGGTATATGTTTCATCTCATTTCTTGGAAGCAACTCTATTTTCCATGTTGTGCCCTGGAGGCTCATCACCAGCTGTTTTCAAGCCAAAAGACTCCGGCCATGTTGGCCTACCCAAGGTATCTGTGCCGATTGACTGCGTGCCACGCCTCCGTCCATACCATCCCAGCTCATGCGAGACAAACGGGTCGTCGATTGCATACCCGTATGGCTTGCGTTGCAAAATAGAAGAAAAGCATCATTCGTTCAAACGTAGCCCTTGCGTGCGCCCTGGAAGAAGAACCGAACAACAAACACCTGCAGCGCCCCCATGCAGATGATGAGAGCAATCTGGATCATGCTAAAGTTGACAATGCGCTTCTCCGTGCTCGCTACGGTGCTGAAGTTGCGGTTCTCTCGTGTTCGGAAGTACTTTTGGTTTCGCGAAATGGTCGACAGCTGGCCCGAGATCTTGTAGATGGATTCCTCCAGGATAGACGTCTGTTCCGGTGATGAGCCCTGCTTGGAGGGGAGCTGTGCGGTTCGAGACTCGTTTTCGACCTAGACGAAGGTGGTACTTATTAGCCTCTTAGGATCCCTTGATTCCACCATTCGCTTGTACTGACAGCAATCTCAAAGTCGACGAATTTCTCGGCAAAGGTGCTCATCTCGTTGTCGAAGCAGAACGAGTACTCGCCAACCTGCTGCGCGGTGAAGACAAAGTCGCCCTGTCGCTCCTTTTCGCCTTGCAGGATCACCTTGCCGCCGGGGCCCTCGACGATGTAGTCGACATCGAATGAACCACCCGATTGCACCTAATGCGCGCGTATAGTCAGTACATGTGTGAAGCAAGTACAGCATGATTGCTGCTACAGTAATGGGGGCGCCACCCACAGCAAAGTAAAAGGCAATCTTCTCGTTCGGGTTCTTGGTGGCCGCGTAGAAGCAGGCCCTTTCGTTGGCGGTCAGCTTGTAGGTCAATGCCGTGGCGGCGACATTGGAGGCCATCAAGGCCATCAGGCCAGCTACCAGCGTTGGCAATCTCATCGTGTGGTTGTGCAGGTCGGCGTTGTCGAGGGCTGGATCAGGATCAGGGAGGCGTGTGAATGGGACACACTGGCCCGAGTCTTGGTGTTGAAGCCCACCAGCCACTCGTCACCAGCCACTCTCCGGTCCCCAAGCAACGGCAACTTGACAAGCCACATGTACATGTTGCTTTTCTGGCTGTCTCGGCACGGAATTTCGCGACCCCGCCCCCTGAACCCGCCCGCCTTCTGCCAGCTGGAGCCGCTGCATTGATGCCTACCTTACCTTACATACCTACCTATCCCGCTAAGAGCTCCAGCGTTGGATCGCCTGTAAACACGCCCACGGCAAGCGGCGTGTGGGGATACGTCGGGGGATACGTCGGGATACGTACCGCTCCAGCCACAGCTGAGACACCGCTACTATATTATTGGCGTGATCCCGCGCCCAGTTTGTTGTTATCCGTGTTATAGTGACGTCGATTGTACATTCACGAGCTGTCCACCTCTGCTTCTCTCCTCCACTTCCGTGACATGGCCATGAGGTGACGAGACTCATTTTCTAGCTTCAACATCTTTGCTACCGCGCATCTGCTACTTCATAACCCCTCTTTGGCTATCAGTTAAAGCGCCTTGCTCCTCCCAGCGACCCCTCGCCGTCTGACCTTGCGGGGGTGGAAGCTGGCCTCTTTGGCATCATGGCCATCCAAAGGAGCGTCGCAAATGCGTCCTCGGTCGCAATAAGGATAGGGGCCCTTCTTTTCTTCCGTGCTGTACGTGATTTTCTCTCCCCTTCTTCCGTGGGATGCAGGTGACATTGTGTTCTGAGCTGACGCCACATGTAGTTTCCCGTAAGTAATCGCCGCCTGCTCGTCCTGAGACCGTGAAGGTAAGTAAGCATAACATGCATGCCTAACCACATCATAGGCGCGATTGCCGTCTATCATCTTTGCTCTGTTTGCCATCTATATTCCTGCATTCTTGACAAGTTTCTTTTCTCCGCCGGAGCTTGAAGTTGTGGATGATGAGGTCGACATCACGGTCAAGGAAACCGTAGTCACGCCGGATGATGAACCGGACCAGGAGCTGGTCGCGGATGAGGTCGACGTGAAGGAGACGATTTCCTTTTCCGAAAAGGACGTGCCGGCTTGGAAGATCATCTTCTACGGTGCCCCCAGTGCAAAGCGGCCCTTGAGCTCCCTGCTGAGCTTTCTCATCAACCTGGTATTCGTGGGCCTTACGGCCGATGCCTTATACCGCGCCCGCTGGTACTATCCTGCCGACGACCTGTCTTTTGTGCGCCTCGGCTATGTCTCTCACAACGAGGCCAACTTTCTCATCCGCGAGCCCGACCAAGCCAAGATGCCCGTCACTTTCCAGATCCGGCACTACAACGGCCTCATCTGGCAGTCCGTCGGCAGCGTCAAGGCCACCTCTAACGAGACAGACTTCACCAGTGTCCTCACCATTCCGCTCCTGAGCTACACGGAACAGCAAAAGTATGAGTGGCGGACCTCGAACAATCACACGGGCGAGCTGACTGCGGCGCCCCAGCCTGGCAAGATGCCAACTCAGAACGGAGGCAAATACACCTTCTTGTCCACGTCGTGCATCCTGCCGCGGTTCCCTTACTCGCCCTTTGATCATCCGCTGGCAATTCCGGGCCTGCGGAATCTTGCCAAGAGGCTCCCTGAGCTGAGTGCGCAGTTCATGCTCTTCCTGGGCGACTTCATCTACGTCGATGTTCCCGAGCGCTTTGGAAAATCGGTCAATGAGTATCGGATGCAGTATCGGCAGGTATACGCCTCTCCGGATTGGCCCCCCGTTGGCCAGAACTTGAGCTGGATTCATGTCTTGGACGATCACGAGATTGCCAATGTAAACTCCCTCCCCCTTCACTGAACTCAGTGAACACCAAGTCAGCCTCGATATCGTATCGACTAACAACGGCTTCGCACAGGATTGGGATGCCAACAGCACCGGCGTGTACCAGAATGCTGTTGACCCCTGGCACATATACCAGGCTCAAATTAACCCTCCGCGTGCTGTGGCCGCTGGTACGACGAGCGAGCGTCGACGCGGCGCCACGTGGTTCGAGTTTGTGCAGGGCCCGGCGAGCTTCTTCATGCTCGACACTCGCAGCTATCGCTCCAGCAACTCGCTGCCCTTTAATGCGACGGAGAAGACGATGCTTGGCGCCGATCAGCTGGCTGACTTTCTGGCTTGGCTCGCCCGACCCGAGCCCAAGGGCGTGAGGTGGAAGTTTGTCGCCTCTTCCATCCCTTTCACGAAGAACTGGCCCGTGAACGTGAAGGACACTTGGGGCGGATTCTTGGTCGAGAGGAAGAAGATACTCGAAGCCATGTGGGATGTCGCGGCGCGTGGGATCGGCGTCGTCATTTTGTCCGGCGACAGGCACGAATTTGCCGCAACCAAGTTCCCGCCCCCTCCAGAGTCCGACTGGCCTGAGGAGTCGACCGTCTACGAGTTTTCCACCAGTCCGCTCAACCAATTTGCTTCTCCAATTCCCTCGTATAGCCAGGTGGACGAGGAAGATGTTTTGATTCAGTAAGTCTGAACCCTATTTACTCATCAAAATCGGCTAGTCATCCTGACCGCGTTTATAGATACCATCACTCCGGCATGTCCAAATTTGGCTCCTTTACTATTGAAGAGGAAGACGGCGAGAGCAAGCTTCTTTACCGTCTCTTCATCAGCGGCGACGAAAAGTGGAACACGACCATCACAGCTCCGCCGGTTCCTCCTGAGGAGGTGAAGCATGCTTCTTCGGGGTCCTTTTGGGATAGGCTCAGGGGTTGGTAGGCCCATTATGTAACAAAGTAACACCTTGGAGTTTGTTTGGCTCACTGCCGGTATGAATTTTGGGTGTCATTTTTGGTCGGTGGCATGGGACAAGTATCTACATACGTTGGAGTCTACTTGCAGGGAAAGTCGGGTATGGACGGGTTGTTCGTTTGGTTTTCTTGGGATGAAGACAGGACCATGTCAATGTGTCTTGGTAGGTTTCCATTATGCTGACAATTGTGAGATAAGGACATCGTTATTCTATCGAGTTTATATATAGCTATGCAAAGAGTCGGACGCTTGTCACTCAGAATGGAACACTGTTTCTTCGTTATCTTGACACTCATGGACACCTCGAGACAAAGAACCATTCTTCATCACCGTCGCATCATGATATCACTTTCTCGACACCACGTCCTGGAACCAATCGAAAACAACCTGGTTCTGAAGCACAGCCGCGCCGATGGAGCAATGCTCTCCCGCCCCGTCCTCGGCTGAAAACAAGTGATATGTCGCCAGTTCTCCAACCTCGTCCGCAAGCCCCTTTGCCTGCCCGGGCAACAACTCGTCATTCTCCGCGTCCGCCACGAAGAACGGCACCCCAATATGGCGGATGGCGTCGCCCAGCTTGAAGTCGAGGCATTTGGTCGCCCACTCAAACGGCGACTTGAGGTTAAAGGCCCACAGACCCTGCTCAACGGCCCAGCGGAAAGGGGTCGGCGCGCCGGGCCTCGACAGGGCTGATGTGACGGCCTGATCAAAGGCCTCCTTGTTGCCATTCTGAAACAGGGCGAGCAGCTCCGGAGGGAACTTTTCGAGCACCCCTGCGCCAAAGTCGCTGACGCCGTCGATGGCCATGACGGCGGCGATGCGAGGCTCGGAGCGCGGTTCCATGGCGGCGGCGGCGCGGGCGGCAAGGAAGCCGCCTAGGGAGTATCCCCAGAGGCCTAGGGCGTCGGGCTGGACGTCGTCTCGCGCCAGGGCGTAGTCGATGACGACGGAGACGACGCGTTCCCACTGGGGGATGAAGCCGAGGTTCTGCTCGCGGCGAACGGTGGGCTGGCCCGGTCCTTCGTACGTGATGACGTTGATGCCCCGCGAGAGGGCGGCCTCGGCGGCAACATGATACAGCTCCTCCTGCGAGCCGTCGTAGCCGTTGCACATGATGACGGTGGGATGCCGGCCGGGCCGTCCGCAGCCGTAGAAGATGATGGGGACGTGGAACTCCCCGCCCTCGGCCCGGAGGTCGGCCCTCACGCCCGGCACGGGGAGCAGCGCAAGCGCCTTGTCAAAGGCCGCCCTGTGCTCCTTCCAGGTGGTCTTAATGCGCTCGTCGTCCCAGTTGCCATGCAGGAAGAACTCTGCCGAGCGGAGGTAGGTGGCCTCGCGGAAGTAGGCGTTTCTGGCGGAGACGGGGAACTTGTTGGGGTCGATGGCCGCGGCCTGCTTGCGCACGCGGAGGGCGAGGGAGTGGAAGGCAGTGTAGTAGCTCTCGAAGTCGCCGGGGAGGATGGCTGCTGCGGCGGTGAGGACCTCGCCTATGTCGGCGCCTTGGTAGGGCGCTATGGAGACGGCGCGGAGGATTTCGAAGTGGAAGCTTGGGTCGGGGCTGAGATGGAGCATGGGGGAGGGCTGTGGCTTGCTTTGTTCTGTCATTTTTGGATGGCGTATGTTGAGGGATGCTTTGACTTAGAGGAGTGGTGATGCTGAGGAAGAGGGTGATACGATGATTGAGAATTGTATAAGTGGAATGTAGGGGAGTTGATGTAAGTTTAGCCAATGGTTGAGAAGAAGCTTTCTGCACTTTTATCTCTGTTCGACAAGAGACTCATGGATGGAGAGAATCGAGCGTTTTATATACAACTCTCATGCGTTGCCTGAAGCTACTTCTTACAATGAACGAATAACATCCTAGACTCCCCGTGTAAGTCCGCCCTGCCAATTTCTCGTTGCCTCGCATTCGCAACGAATCCGAAGAACCCAGCCATATGCATCAGCCAACATAAGTCTAGAGCTTCGGTAGTTCTAGAGAGTACCAGACGCAAGAAGCTCTGTCTCGTCGGCAGTCAGTGTTGGTCGTTATTGATTCGATCTCGGGCTATTACTTCGGAACGAAGCCGAAGAACGACGCCAATCAGCTGAGCGAAAGCGAGCTGAATGAGGTTGTTGTCTCGCCTGAGGCTAGACCCGATGTAGAAGACCGAGAGCGAACGTCCCACCCTGGAGAAGGAAGCCTTTTGCAAAGCGAGAACGAAGAAGCAGGATTGTTTAATATGCGGGTTTCTATATAGTATGGCGTGCATTGTAAAGACGAGTCAATGTGCATGATTGATCCGCTTGCAAGTGCCGTCCCAACACAAGGGGCTTGATCGAAACCCCGTGGCTTCTCCTGGGCACTTTATATAAGTACTAAGGTATCGGAGGCCCATCATCTTCACTCTACCACAACACAACATTTGCACAGAGCACACAATAATTCAACCTCCCTTCACGGTCGAAATCATACAATTTGGAGACCCGGTTCGACTCACTCATTACGACAATGGCAAGATCCTCCCCGTCTCAACCACCCGCATCGGCCACTCCACCATTCTCCGCCATTTGGCCGGCAAATTGGCAGCAATGCCCTTGACCTCCATCTTGCCCACATCGCCAACCCACCACAGCTTTTCAATCACGAGAATCGAGAAATAGTACGCCAGAATCACCATGGCCCTCGGCCGCACCTCCGAGGTGAGCTCCAGGAACTTCTTCTTCACCGCCATGGGGAAGATGACCATCCTCCGCCTCGCATCATCCACGTCGTAAACGCCGTCCCTGGGGTGCAGCAGGTGCAGGACGCCTCCAATGTAGCTCAGCGTCGTCTCGTACGCGTCCTGAATCTCCACGTCCCACGGCTCGGCTGCCAGGTCCTCGGCATCCCGCTCGAGGAGAAACTCCAGGCCCCGCCGGTGCGCCTCGCCGAACTTGGCCTGCGCGTCGTAGATGGCGGGCGAGCTCTTCATCATGCCCGACACGATGGACTCGGGGTGCGCCATGATGATGCCCCAGGCCTTGTTGAACAATGCTTGCGTCGTCCCCGTTATCAGGATCCACTCGAGGGGGGGAGTGTACGGCTCGCGGCTCCGGAAGCGCAGCGTTGCAAAGGTGCAGATGCGCAGCATGTGGGACGTGAGGCATACGACTTCAAAGTTGGACTCGTTGAGCTCACTGACTTCCCTCTGATGCTCGTGGACAGCCATTGCGAGGTAGCGCCTATGCACGTCGAGCCCGTCAAAGGAGTTGTCGATGTGGCAGATGAGCGAGTGGATGGCCGCGAGAGCATAGATGGCATACAGCAGGGCCTCCGAGTCCAGGGCCATCTTGGGGATCTTTTTGGCAAAGACGCTGTACGTCTTGTCATCGATGGGGAGCGAAGGCCCCGTCTCGGTGAGATAGAGGTGCATCAGCCTCGTCTCCAGCAACCGTCGCTGCTTCGTCTCGATAGCATCTTCGTCCAGCGGATCCACCGCCGACAGAGGAGAGTGCTTGGCTGAACCGGTCTCGCAAGTCCTCGATTCGCCGGCCGGGGCCACATTGAAGGACTTCGGGGAGGTCTCTTGCTCCCTATTCTTCTGCGGGAGGCGATCATAGATGCACTTGGCCCGGTGGCGCTCGCAGTGCTGGCAGACGGGCTTTGCCTCGTTACACTTGACCCGCCGTGTGCGACACCGCTGGCAGCCATACCGCGACTTCTTGTGGTTGAGCTTGGGCACTCGAAAGGCGCCATCGGCCGGGTTGCCACCAAGTGAGTACTGTCCGAACATGGTCTGCTGTGAAGCCTCCTGAAAAGGGGGAGAACGCGATCGGTCTGAAGATGCTCGGATAAGGTATGTTGCAACGCAGAGCCAAGCTTGTCCTGGCAACGCCGCCAGTCAAATTCACTATCCAGCAGCCTTACAGCGAATCAATCAGTGAGTTATTCCCAGAGCCTCGGTCCTCACGCCCAACCAGTCGAGCAGATGGTGCTGATGAGAGTAGAATGTAGTGACGGCCGACTGCACCGGCGGTGCCCCGCAAAAAGCCGAATGTGCACGGAGCTGTGAGGCGTATAAGTTGATGCAACAAGGCGGACATAAGCAAGTTGGAAGAGCAGTATTGTATGTAGATGATGGCCAACAAGCCAGAGTCGATGGTGAATTGTGCTGTCTGGTCCGGAAACGGCGTAGCTTTGCCTAATATCAAATCCGCCTCATGCTGGGGATGGACTGGACATCATTGCAATCCTGTATGTAGGATTCAAACGAGTTGACAGGCCAAAGAAGACAATCGACGGGCTGCTGCTTTGGCCAGAACTCGGCCTGCCCCAAAGAGGAACCCTGGAGGTACTTTTGGATACGTACCGTCGACCCACCTGTAAGCTCTCTCAGCGGGGCATTTCACCGCCTTCCCCAATGCGAGGGACTGCAGGAGGAAAAAAATATGCTGGGCACGGCAGAATTCAGTCGCATCTTTTGACTTTTTCGGATTCCTCCAGCAAAAGAGCATCGTCAATCCATCCCATCTGCTTCCATCCAGCACAAACCGAAGCTCGACACAATGGCTGGAATGACAAACAAGAAGCGGCGCAACGACAACAAGTCACATCGCCCGAACAAGAAGCAGCGAAAAGCGCAAGCCTACAACAGCGACTCCGAGCCGGAAGAGGAGCAGCAGCAGCAGCAGCAGCAGCAGCAGCAGGCCTTTGACCCCGTCAACCTGCTGGATTCCGACGACGATATTCACAATGCGCCCGCGGACGATGGTGCTGGTGCCGACGAGGACTCTTCTTCGAGCTCTGACGAAGAGGCGCCTGTAGAGAAGAAGAAGAAGGCAGTAGCCAAGAAGTCAAAGTCTAAAAAATCAGAGTCAGAGCCGGAAACTGCACAGCAGGAGGACGACGACGATGATGATGAAGAGGGAGAAGATGAAGCAGGAGAGGGCGAGTCGGACGACGACGATGACGACGACGAGTTTGACCTTGGCGTAGACGCACCAAAGACAAAGTCAAAACGAAACGACCCGACAGCCTTCGCGACGTCGCTCTCCAAGATTCTGTCAACCAAGCTTTCCGCATCAAAACGGTCCGACCCCGTGCTCTCCCGGAGCGCCGCCGCGCACGAAGCCTCCAAGGCCGCCGTGGACATTGCCCTCGAGGCCAAGGCCCGCAGGAAGCTCAAGGAGCAGAAGAGGGTTGCGCTGGAAAAGGGCCGCGTCAAGGACGTCCTGGTGGCGTCGGTGGACGAGTCGGGCGAGCCGGAGATGACCACGTCGGAGATCCTGGCCATTGAGAAGACGCTGCGCAAGACGGCGCAGAGGGGTGTCATTCGCATGTTCAACGCCGTACGCGCTGCTCAGGTGCAGGCGGCGGAGGCGGAGAGGGCGGCGAGAAAGGAGGGCATCATTGGTGCCAAGTCAAGGGAGGAGAAGGTCAACGAGATGAGCAAAAAGGGTTTCCTGGATCTGATTGCTTCGGGGGGTGGCGGCTTGAAGAAGACGCCGTTGGAAGAGGCGTAAGGCTGGTTAAATCATTGGGGTTTCGTGCTTATCTTCTGCTCATGTTTTTACTTTGTTTCCATATGTACCTATTCTATCCGGGGAGCGAAGTTCGGCCTGTCTTCAGATCTACACATCACTAGGTATACAATATTCCATCCCAAAGATACCCCCCATTTGGGCAAAAATGCTTGCGCCCAACCCCAAGGCTCGCCGACCCAATCCGCCAACTTCTATTTTGTTCAATGGTATAAATACAGGGTGTCGTTTCTTTTTCAGTTGCCGGCATCTGAAATGCCGTAATCACATCCAACCACCTCCCGCACAATTACTGAAAATCGCTCGCTTGCAGGTTTCTCGTCATCGAAGGCAGCCTCACGACCAGGCCGTCCAGCTCCTTGGTCATCTTCACCTGACACCCCAGACGGCTGGTCTCGGTCAATCCAAAGGCGAGGTCCAGCATGTCGTTCTCGTCGTCCTCGGGTTCGGGCATCTTGTCGTAGTAGTCCTCCGACTCGACAATGACATGGCAGGTTGAGCAGGCGCAGGAGCCCCCGCAGGCGCCCTCCATCTCCAGGTCGTTGGCCTGCGCAATGTCGAGCAGGTTGTCGCCGGCCGAGACGGCGAACTTGTGCTCTTCGCCTTCCTTGTCGATGAATGTGACCCAGAGCCTGCGTTTGGAAATTAGCCACATCTGTTCTTTTCCTCGCTGGCATTTGCAGTGGAGAGGCTGGTTTTGCTGCTCACTCTTCACCGGGCTTTGGCGGGGTGACATGGCCATGCCGCCTCTGGGGGGTTGAAGAGAATGCGCGGCGGCTCGGGGGCAATTGGAAAGAGGGAAGAACTCTTGAGAGAGGCGCGCATATCCTCAAAGCATTCGGCGAGGCAGTCAGTCCTCTGTTCGGAGCAATCGTAGAGAGATTTGGACGGCATCCGGCTTGCGATAGCCTCGCAAGGCCTCGTGAGAGCGTCCTGGAGGTCGACATGTGGAGTGCTTGACCGGGATTCGGCGGCAGAAAAAAATATATAGTCAGATCAAGTGAGACAATGTCGAGTGGCTGTCGTCGCGATATGGAATTGGCCTGGGATGAACAATCGCCAGTTGCCCAGAGACAAGGTCTCAGCAGTTTTATGACTGCCTCAGGTAGTGGAATCACGAAGAGCAAAGCCGGACGTGCTCGTTAATAAACCGCCTCCGGTTCGCTGGACACTCGCAACTCCGAAGCTCTGCAAGTCTGCGGTGGGAAATAGCCGCGATAAGGATGCCTATCGGCTGCATGATGCATCTAACGGGGGAGGCACCGCAGCAAGCAGTCTGTCAATGTACTTTGTACCTCAGCTTCCCACCTGAGCTCTGCGTTGCCAATGACTGCATTTTTATCTCGAGTACCACCACAGGAGCCCAACTTGGGTTGAAAAGAAGACGTTTTAAGAGGCAGAGATCCGGCATCTCTCTCCTCTTACCCCCAATCATACCATGTCATACACAAAGGAGCACGTCGTCAACCCCCTGCGGCCGTACCACCGGCCTCCCACCATCGAGGAGCGGGCTGAGCCGGTATCGATCCCGAGCTCGAATCCCTTCTCTGGCGGCAACAGCTACGATGTGGCGAGCGGCGCCAAGTATGCCTCCAAGGCCAAGAACATGCTCAACGACCTCGACTACAAGGAGCTCATGTCCGACTCACCGTCGGTCGTCGAGAGCGCCCGGGAGCTCGTTGACGAGCTGATATGGAAGTACATGTCCGTCTTGCTTGGGCAGCCTTTCGAGGTTGCCAAGATGATCCTGCAGGTCCGGGATCAGGATGAAAAGGCTGCCCTCACCGTGGCTGCAGAACCAGAGACGCCTGTTGCCGCCCCTCAGGTACCAAGTCGAGCTGGTTCGGCATTCGAGGTAAGCATGGCCTTGCGCATCTAGCTATACACCACTCTTGTCGCTTGTCTTATCAGAGCTAATGCGGCTTTCATCATAGGGAGAGGATTCCGAAAACGATGAGCCGGCATACTTCACAACAAGCGACCCCGCTATACCGAATCCCTGGGGTTCGAACCAGCCTCCGGCGGAGAGACGACCCAGCACTCGACGGGCAGAGTCTCCTCTCCAATCTCCGACGACGCCCAAGAAGGTGCCCGCTGTTCCGGAGCACTTTTTGAATCTTCGTCGCCCCGACGCTGTTCTTGACGTCATTGGGCAGCTATGGCAGAGAGACGGCGCATGGGGGGTCTGGAAGGGTGCAAACGCGACCTTTCTATACACCGTCTTACAGTCTCTACTGGAGAACTGGTCAAGAAGTTTCCTGAGTGCTGTCCTCAATGTGCCCGACCTGGGGGTCAGGGACAATATCGACCGTCTGGTGGATATTGCCTCTCCGTATCCTTGGGCTTCACTCTTTGTGGCTGCCGCCGCCGCGGTCACAACCAGCCTCGCACTGGCGCCTCTCGACCTCGTCCGCACGAGGTATGTGACACATGTCCATGGGCTACTGACTCTCGCAGGCTGACTTGACAACAGGTTGATTCTCACAAACCCCTTCAAGGGCCAGCGAAGGACCATCGCAAGCCTTCGAGCCCTGCCATCCTACTACTGCCCTCCCAGCATTGTCGTCCCTACCATTCTGCACTCCCTCGTCAACCCCATCTTCACCCTCTCTACCCCCTTGGCGCTGAAGACCAAGTTCATGCTCACAAGCGAAATTGCGCCCATGACGTTCTCCGCTGCCAAGTTCTTTGCCTCGTCAGTGGGAATTCTGATCAAGCTACCGCTGGAGACCGTCCTCCGCCGAGGCCAGCTCTCTGTGCTCTCCGAACCCGAGTATCTGGAAGCACTCAATGATGACGAACCAGCACTCGAGACTATCGTGCCCATTGGCAAGTACTATGGTACTTTTGGCACCATGTACCACATTGTTACCGAGGAGGGTGCTCGAGAGATTCCACCCAAGCCCGTGTTGAGCAAACGCGGCAAAGTCAAGACCAAGAACCTCCAGCCAACATACAAGAAGGGTCAGGGTGTGGAAGGTCTGTTGAGGGGCTGGCGAATCGGCTGGTGGGGCTTGGTCGGCCTTTGGATGGCCAATATGGTTGGGCACGGAGGTGACGGCGAGTTCTAGACGACCAGGCAAAGATAGGAGGAGCCGAAATGGCATGTATACCAGTGAGGGCAAAAGGGAAAAATGGAAAAGGGGGAAAAAGGATGGAGAGATATTGGCACACCCATCTCCCGAGGACGACAGGACAAGGAAGAAGAAGAAACAAAAATCTCCGCTTCGACGACTTTTATGATGGAACGATAGCATCATGATTATACGTTCATTTATACGCATACACGACCGGCTGCGTAACACCATCCCTTCTTTCTTTGTTTTAGAAAGCAGAGCATTTAGTACTACTTGGTTGCCTGATTTAGGATGTTTGCTCTGTAGCTGTTATAGCGTTGAATGGATGCAATGACAATGGCAAACAGCAACATTACGATATGACTCTTCAAAAAACTCAACTGTGATCAGGCCTGTAGTTCTATGAGGGCACTGAAAGGTATCCAGATCCATTGATCTGTCCCCTCTTCTGACACCATGAAGGACGACTAGGAGGCTCAACCGATGCAAGAATATCAAAGCAGCGGATGCCCATCAACGCTCAGTAATAAAAGTCAGTATGATTAATTTTCTGCTGCTGCTGGAAATTCAAGAAAAGCCATTGAAGCATAAATCTGGACTTAACATCCCTTGATTAATGCAACTATTGGTGTCGCGTTGAAGCCCCGAGTACCCAAGGCAGGTGTAACCCAACATACAATTGTCGTCACGTGAGCAGGCGTTCACCTGAATGATCCTCCCGCCTCTGGTCTGCCCTTTCCTCTGCACTTTCCCTTCATCATATATCAAAGGCATGCCCAAGCTGGCCCTCCGAATGCGATCAGGGTAACCGAATTGACCGCTGCGACTCAAATAAACCTCTGATTGATTCTGGCGACATGTCTTGATCGCGGGCGAAAAGAGCCATTCGAACCGCTGCATCACGAGGGGGCGCGCGTGCAGCATCCACGCAACAAGCGCGCAACGGCAGGATCCAGAGGTGAAATGGCGACACCCGCAGAGCCTTCGAAGATGGCGGACCGACGGAATGCCGCCGAACCTGTTGTGCGGAAATTCAAGGCCTCGGAGCTGCCTTTGCCGTCGGCCACTCGAGCGGCGATCGAGTCCCTGGCGCATAGCTTCAAGAAAGAAGGGGCGTACGACTCCATAAGGAAGCAAGTATGGGACAAGTTTGCAGCCAGTGTACGCATACCAACCGAGTTTCGAAGCACTACCTTGCTGTTGCTAACCTTGTCTTTCTTCCTGCGTTCCAGGACTACGAGGCCCAAGTTACAAAGGCCATCCTCGAGGTTGCAGAGCAAGAAGTCGAGCGCAATCCTCATCAGCTTCTCACGCTTGACCCCAGAAAGGCCGCCGCTTTGATTGATGGCGCGCTGGAACGATCAGGGGTCTACGACAAGGCGAAAGACGTCATTGGGGAGCTGATCGACGTGGCCGCAATCGAGCGAAGCATCAGGGAGACAAGGCGAGCTGAGATTGGCGCGGAACTCGCCGACGAAGAGCAGAAGCGCGGTGCCAAGACGGACGAGGAGTACGCTGCCGACACTGCCGCCAAGCAAGCCGAGCGCGAGAGGGTGCGAGAGGAACTCAGGCGGAAGGAAGCGGCCATTGAAGAGGAGAAGAAGCGTATCGCCAGGGAAGAGCGCCGACGGGAAGAAAAGGAGCGAGAGAAGGCCGAACTCAAACGCCAGGAAGAAAGGGACGAGCGCCGCAGAAAGCGCGAGCAAGAGCGCGAGGAGAGAGAGCGACAGCGCGACTTGGAGCGTGAGCAGAGGCATAAGGACCGAGAGAAGCGGGAGAAGGATCGCGACGACGACCGGGATCGCGATCGCGATCGAGGTCGTGATAGGAGCAGGGACAGGACTCGTGACCGTGATCGCGATCGGGACAGGGACCGGGACCGAGATCGCGACCGTGACCGTGACCGCGAAAACGGAAGCGCTCGCAAGGAAAAGGTGGCTCTGTCTGAGGAGATGAAGGAGAAGTTGTCCAAGGAGGAACACGAGCGACTGGAACAAGAGGCTTTAGCCGATTTGTTGCGTGAAAGCAGCAAGTCGACCCGCATCAAGCTGGAAATGGACATTGATACTACACTGGCCCCTCCCCCGAGGAAGATTGGTCCAGCCTCAGCTATCAACCCGATTCGACGAGACTCTTCCAAGACTGCGGAGTCTAGGAAACCAGTCGAAAGGAGGGACTCGAGGTCGTCTATCGACCCGAAGCCAGCGGGACTCAAAGAGGAGCGCCGTTCTAGCCGAAGCGTATCACGAACTCATGACAGAGACCACGACAAAGATCAGGACAGGGATAGGGACCGAAGTCGTATACGGGACGCTGATGACCGGCGCCGCCGTGATCATCGTTCAGATTCACCAAGGCGCGATCGGAGTCGCTCCCGAATCAGAGATAGAAGGGATCGAAGCCGTTCGAGGCTGCGCAGAGACAGGAGTCGATCTCGGCGGCGGAGGGATGACAGACGGGACCGGAGTCGCTCGAGGGCCAGGCGGGACCGATCCATTGCTAGAAGCACTTCGCGCCGGCGACTTCGAAGTCGGTCACGGCCTCGATCTGCCCGACGCGACAGGAGCCGCTCACGACTCAAGACTGATCGCCGGGACCGTAGTAAGGACCGCAGTCGCGATCGCCGAGAACGTTCGCGGTCTCACGGGCGCGCCGATCGACGAGACAGGAGCCGGTCCCGGGCTCGACGACAACGCAGCCGGTCGAGAGACAGTCGCCGCGGCGGAGCAGATTCCTACTATCCTCCCAGGTCTGACGCACGTTCCCCCCGTCGCCGCAGCCGCGATCGATCCGCCGATAGAGACAAGGATCGCAAAGACCGCGACCGGGACAGGGAAAGAGACCGCACGAGCGACCGACGCAGCCGTTCACGATCTCGACCCGGCTCGTCGGCCCTGCCGCTCGCGGCATCCAAAGACGAGCTGGAAGAGTGGAAGCTCGAGGAAGTCAAGAAGCGGGAGAAGGAGGCCAAGGCTTACCTGGCGGCTCAGAAGGACGCCAGAGAAAAGGGCCTGCCGATCCCCGGCGTGGACGACAGGAAGACTAGTAGTGGTGAGAGAACACTTGCGAGCACGCGACAGAGCATAAAAGGTGATGGACAGGGAGTTGACAGATATGCCCCCGGAGGCCGGGACGAGAGACTTAGGAGCAGATCGCGGAGCAACAGCCGCGATAGGGCCCGATACCGCGAACGAGACAGAGACAGCGTCAGAGACAGAGAACGCGACAGAGACCGCGAGCGTGAGCGGGACCGGGACCGCCGAGCACCCCGCGATAGAGACCGAGACCGAGACCGGGATAGGGACCGAGATCGAGACCGCGTTCGTCCCCGCAGAGACACCAGCCGGGACAGAGATCGCGACCGCGACGACGATCGAGATAGAGACAGAGACCGCCGCGCCAGACGAGACCGCAGCCTGTCCCCCCGCCGCGACCGACATCGCAGCCGGAGCCGCCGTCGGAGTCGAAGTCGTTGAGGTGGTTTGTTACTGGAAGAACTGGAGCGGCGCTGATGTTCAATGTTCTTTTTTCTTTTCCCTGTTCAGTGTGCGCGCACGTCTAGTACTTCTAAACAGTTCAGAGGGTTATGGAATGGTAATGCTGCGTGGCTTCATCAACAAACAAAAAAGACAAGATACCCTCGATAGCGAATGGGAAAGAGGTTCGGTACGGAATGGAAACTGGGAGGGACGTGCTTCGCCGGGTCTTAGCAACTACGATTTGATACATTTGAAGATGATATTTACTTGCCGCGCAATTAGGGACATACAGGTGAAATCCTTCACGTTCCCTAAACTTTTCAATCGTGTTTTCCAGCTATCACAGCTTCAACGCACATGGTATCATATTTCTCCATTGATCTTTCTTGCACTCATTATAAACATCCATCATTCATGTCCATGCCTGCCATGTCTGTCGTGCCACGAGGAAGCCAGCATCCGCCTCCCCCGTTCGCTCATGGTCAACTCCAGTACCACCATTACTGCCACCAAGGAGGACAGGCCAACCACGACCGCTCTCTTCGACCTCATTGCACTATTCCCACCATTCATCGAAAGAAACTCGTTGATCCACGCAAGTGATGCTGTACCAAGGCTGGCGAGTTGGTCATAGCCGAGGGAGTAATAGGTGAGTCCGGCAAGGGCGATGATGTAGCCCACAGTCTGTAGGAAGGTGATTTGGGTGGACCAGATGAGAACAGAGGCGATAACAAGCAGGATACTCTTGAAGATGCCAGTAAGAGTCATGACTAGGCCCGAGGTCTTGCCGATCTGAGTACATACGTTAGCGCTTGGCATGGCTATATAGAGATGTAATGGGACAAGCCTACCAGAAACACGCTGGCAACATTGAGGACAAAGGCAATGGAGGCGTTGAGGAACAGCATTCCAAATCCGGCATTGACGGCGTCGTCCCACTTGAACCTGGGCAATTCGCTAACGAGGGCGATGAGGAAATTCATCACAGCACAGACCGGTGCATAGTAGTAGAGACTGACGAGGGGGTCCATGTTGAGGCCCTCGCCGCTGAGCATGACTTGTATCATGACCACGCGAACAGCTTCGAAGCAAGTGCCCCCAATCTGGAAGAAAAAGCCGATCCATGAAAACTGAATTTCTCCAAAGCTGGAGATGGCAACGCCAAGCACGATGACCAAGACGTTGATGAACTTGGACAAGCTCGGTTCAGCAACGCCCCAGGACCAAGAGGCGAATAGCACAGCAACGGGTGACGCGGCCTTGAGCATCTGAATGAATGAGACGGAGAGGTAGAGGTACACGACATTTGAGCAAATGAGAGAGCCGGAGTACAGCAGGCCGATGGGAAGGATGGTGCGGAGGTAGAGGCGGCCGTTGACGGGAATGTTGCGGCGGGAATCGAGGAGCGTCGTCGTGCGAGCGAGGATCTGAGTTGCAATGGTGGCATAGATGAGATGCCAGCATGTAAGTAGAATGGCTGTTCAGGCGTCAGTACATGACGATCCCGTATAAGGAAGAGTGCTGCTTGGTTCGGAGGCTGGGCGACGAGAGTACGACTTACGGTATTCTATAGTCTCTTGTTAGCTTCTCTCGTCCGTCAATTCAAGAGTGCATCCCTGTCCCAGTAATCTGTAAAACTTACTAAATCCAGCAGTGTCTAAAAGCCACTTGTTGAAGATGATGGTTACATTCGAAAAGAACATCCAATTTCTACATGCAAGTCAGCACTCAGATTGTGTACTCACACACTGCAGCCGCATCCGCCCGCTCCAGTGCGCAGTCGGACAAGAATCTCTTACACAATATACGCCCAGACGGGTACCTGGACCTTGATGGAGGGCACGGCCTCCATCATGGGCAGTAAGCCGCGATTTCCATTCGAAACGGTCATGGCCGGCTTGCCGCTGGCAGCTGTGAAGCTTCTGCGGCTTTTGAAGAGGCGACCGTTTGAGACGCGCTGCTGCCTGGTTCCGCCAGGAGGAAAACCGGAGGGATGAGAACAGATATACGATGTCTTGTCTGTTGGCCCTTCTCTCGAAATCGACTGACAGCGCTGCGCAGCTTCCCGACCCTGCCGCCGCTAGGGTCGCACGGCGCAAGAAGTGGTCAACCGCCGTCTACTGCAAATCGAGATACGAAAAAGCAGCAGGGATATTTGTCCGCGTCTCCAGTTGGTATGCCGAATGACCAGAGGGCCGAAAGAGCTGCGATTGGTATCAATTGGTGCTTGTTCGTCGCCTTCTGCTGCTGCTTCTGTTGTGCAGAGCTACCGGGGTGTCGCGATTTCGGTCAAGATCACCAGTGCCAAGACTGAGGCGC
>LFMI01000302.1:43289-57694 GCA_001050175.1 Trichoderma parareesei | reverse complement strand
AAAAAAAAAAAGAGGGAGAAATCGAGATCAGTACAAAGCAGAAGCTCAGAAAATGCCAAATCCAAATGCGCTGAAAAACACCAAAAACCGAAGACGACAATGGTTTTTCGTGAAAAGAGAGTAACAAGACAGAGACAGGAAAAGGAATGAAGAAGCAGGCGAGAGAGCTGGCCTGACAAAAGATAAAAGCGCCGAGGAAGGAAAGCTCGGGCAGGCAGGTGCCAGGTGGAGGGGTAGGGAAAGAGCACTTACTTGTATGAACAGTCGATGGCATGGCAGGAGCGTCCAACGGGCCAATCCAGACCAGCGGCACGCCGGCAAAGTTAAAGCCACCGGCGAGCACTGCTACCTTGCGCCTGCCGTGCTTGCCACATGTGGTTGGCATGGAAGGAGCTCTCCGAGTCGCCAGAGGCTTGTTTGGATGCCCCAGCAAGGGAATGGATGCGGTTTGGCAGGCGCAAAAGTGTCTCTGCTCCTGCCGCAGCAGCACGCTTACCTAGCAGTTCGGGTACCTTATACGAAGTATCACTTGGGACCACGCGCGCTGCTGGAGGCGTAGAAGCTGTCAAGCAGTACTTTGCAATTTGGTTGCGCACTTCTGTTACGCACTTCCACGTTTGCTCAAACTGGCGGTGGAAAGAAGTGAATGCAAGGGAAGGAACGCCCGAGTGTTGGGACAATGTACCCGTGGATATACATACGTCTACAGTGGTGATGGCAACTGCACTGCATTGAGGTTGTTGCATTCTGCCGGCAAGGCATGGATGATACCTACTGTTAACGAGGCCTGTGTTCTTCATTCATCCGCCTCCACGGAATCAATATTGCAACCGTATTGAGACACTTGTATCCAAACTGCCTTTGCTCTCCTCTTGCATTTTGCCGACTCACTGGCAGTCCGCTACGGATGGCCTCCGCTCTATTACAAGATCCAGGCAAATGAAACAATGACCAAAGTCGGTGTCACTCAGACGGTATTAGTACCCGTTCTTCGCAACGTGTTTACGTCCTGGGAGACGGAAGACGCCCGATACGGTGTTAGCGGTTTCTTACTCTCAGCCATCCATATCCACCGTCGAATAGCTTCGCCTCGTATCAACCCAAGCCTGTGTAAGTAGGGAGGGAGTTGGCAGCAGTCTGCGGATATAGGAGGGGCGCGTCATCCGCCTTGTTGCAGAGAGCGAGAAGTGGCCTAATCTGCTGCCACGTCGGATGTTCATCTGCAGAGAGATCATTGATCTCAGTCGATCCATCACGGACAGCCGTTGCATCAGATCCCAACCACATCCGTTCACCCCTAAGGCCGGGTGGGCGCCCGTTTAGAAGCCACCAAGATCTCTCCCACCATCTGTCCCGCGCTGTCTCATCTAGCCTCGTCTAGCTCAAGAGAACAGTAATCGCTAATGGATAGCCAGACAGCTTTTCGTCCCCCTACCGAGGCGCATCTCTTGCCCTCTCAGCATTCCAGTATTACCAAGGGCTCACCGGAATAAAAGGGGGGGCCATCTGCCCTTCTGCCATGGCTTACTGGTTTGCCCCCCTGGAGCCGTCTAGCCATCTCAAGCCAAACACCCAAAACACCCCCCTGTGGTGATGTTTCCTGACCATTTTAGGCTCCTCTCCCCCTTGCAGAACCCTTTGATAAAGCGCTAGTCCATCGCGGCGCAGCGAATAACGGGCTTTTGCTCGCCCGCCAAGCTTTTCCGCCGACCAGCGGGCCTTGCAGGGAGCATCCATGCCCGTAGCATCTTCGTACGGGAACAAGCGCCAGTGGACGATTTGAACGTGGCGCCGATTGGGCCGAGATTCCTGGGCCCTTGTCTAGCGTATTGCTTGTTTTTCCTCTCTCAAAGCGTTCCAGGTTGTCGTCGTGAGACGCTCTTCCAGCTCGGGGCATATCAATGCTGCGGCCAGCGAAGCTCCAGTGTATTGTCGTTTTGGAAACATACAGACCAATGGATTGGCCATGCCCTGGGACAATGGGAAAATGAGCATTGAAACGGTGCCACTTGCAGCAACAGAGGCAGTCGAGGTCTCCCATCGACACTAGGTGGCACAAAGGTGTTTGGCGTAACAATGACGAGAGGTGAGTGAGAGGGGGTCTCAGCGCGAAACGAGCTGAAATCTTTTGCACGACCGACGCTTCCTCGGATGATCACTTCATGACGGGAGAGCGTACCGAATATCACATGCTGGCAGTTCCTCGTGGCTGTGCTGCCTCCTCTTCCGTTACGGATCCAGTGCATCGATCGGGCATCGCCGTTTAATATGGGTCGAACCAGTTCAAAAGTCACTGTCCTTCATTTTCTCAGCCGCGAAAGTATGAAATTAGTGTTGATACAATTCTAGTGGTTATTGGCATGGACCTCATCTGGTCCTACGACGATTTAAGGCGAGGGCATCCGCCCTCATTCCCAATAAAAGTACTCCTAGCGTTGTACAAACCGGAATCCAGATCCTATCATGAATGTTTTTTCCAGAATCCCGCACCCAACGCCAACGCTATGCAATTCAATCATAAGACGAAGAAATGACGGAGAGTATAGAAACTGCAACAACCATGCCGTTTCAACCATAGGGCGTCGATGACTACCAAATCATGTTGGTCAGGATGTATCTCCCGCCTCCGACTGCTCAGCCCCCAGAGCGGCCGCCGTCGAAGGGATAGTCTCGCCTCGAGCGGTCCCTGAAGATGCCGTTGCTGCCGGGGTAGTGGGGGCTCCATTCTGCGCTCTGCCTTCGTCCTGCTTCATCGTAACAGGCGAGGCAATGTTCGCAGACTTTGCCGCCTCGTCTTCGTCGTCGCAATGCAAAATCATGGAAGCGTCGACGCATTCATAGAAGAGCATGAAGACGCCAGGCGACAGACTCATGACGGTCTCTTCGTTGACTGGCGACACGTTATGATCACTAAGCCTCCACCAAGTCGAGTCTCTGTCATTGTAGCTGGGCTTCTCATCATTTGTTGTTGTCGTTGTCTCGTCCTCGCTCGACTCGGCTGGCTTGTTGTCGGCAGGGCACCCGGGCGAGGCTACGGCCTTGTCGTCTGCATGATCGGCGCTCTGCGACTTGAGAGGCGGATACTTCCGATAGCAGATGTAGTGCCCGTTCTCATGCCGCCCGTAATGTGTTACAACCGCTCTCAGCTCGTAGATGGGCCCCGTCAGCCTCGATTCGCCCATGTCTCCCGCGACCATGGATGACATGGGATCCAGTTGCCAGCGCTCCTCCGCGTCTTGGGCTTTCTTGTCAGCCGCAGCATCCTTGTTTGCGGACCTCGCAGATCCAGCACTCCCCAGGCACCATGGACCCAGATCCAGCGTCATAGGAAAGCTCACGGGCGCGGAGTTTTTGATCATGTTGAAGGTTGACGGGTCAAAGACGGATCTGTTGACGTGGACCGCCAGACTCTGAGGCGGCCGCGCGACCACCATCTGCTTCGTCTTTGTCACGTTGACTCTGCTTTGTGCGGCGATTTTGCAGCGATCTCTGATTGTCTCTTCATCGAATTGGTCTTCTTCAAGCGCCTGCTGGACGGCTTCTAGCCTTCGCAGAGGCTCCCCCAGCTTATCGTCGGTCGCGCCCTCTGATCGCATTCTCTCTACAAGCTTAGTGAGGAGTCTCTGTGCTTTCAGCAGGGTGCATTTCGGACACTCCACTCCCTCGATAGCCTCGAGCTTGCTGTATGCATCTAGTCGTTCGTACAGATCGTGGTGGTTCTTGTCGAGACCGAGGCTGAGAGTCAGGCAGTTGAAAGGGATCATGGAGAGCCCTTCTGAGTAGCCGCACTGCACGCAGGCCACTCGCTGGGCCAAAAGGCCCTCCAAGGGGTTCCGCAGATTTTTGATCGAGTCCGCTCTCAAACCTGGTGGCTGACTTTGGTAGCCACTGTCGTCGCTGTGTTCACTAGTCGAGGCTTCGTCCGTGTTGCTGAAGTCGCCACTTTCCAATCCCGCGAGTTTTTCAGCAGATAGCTTCTTGGCTGCCAACGCCGCTGCCTTTTCGACATCGTCCAGAACCTTGCTATAGTACTCTTGGGCGTCTTGCTGCGTCCAAGTGTTCATCGACTTCAGCACAGAAGGCGTCCAGATCGTTTTCCCATTGTTCGAAACATTGTTGAGATCTGCGATGAGCGCGCGCAGCGTGTGAGCCACATTCCCATCAGCTGCATGCCCAGCCTCTTCCAGACCCTTGAGGCACGCCGAGAGGTAGTCAGGCATCGACTGCAGAGAAGCCAGCCCCTGCAGGACGCTGTTCTGGTAGCACGAATTATCTCGGTTCCCGAGTCCCGCCGGCCGGTCCGAGTCCGTCTTGAGACCCAGGACGCTGCCCGTCATGGACAGCGCTCTTGTTCTTGCGCGAAGCACCGAGTTCATGACGCCGTCTTGACGGTCCAGCCCCATCACCCTCCGCATCGCCTCGCTCTTCGCCGCATGATTGCTCTGGTTCGTAGTATCGCGCATCGGTCGCGTCGCGGAGGAGTCCATCCAGTCGTCGAGCGCAAACAGCAGCGGCGCAGGCGTGAGAAACACCAGCGCGTCCCATAAGAAATTGCCGAGCAGCGAGAAGATGCCCTCGAGCGATCCGTCGGGGCTGTAGAACTTGGCGAGCAGAGTCGCCAGGAGGGCGGCGACGGTGACGAGGACGGCGACGCCGTTGATGCGATTCACAGCAGTCTCTCGCGCGTAGAATTGGCGACGGGCTGCGACCTGGTCGTCGTAAAACGTGTCGAACCCGCGCTGTCGCGAATTCATGCTGTAGGAGCTGCTTTTCCCTTGCTCGGTATCCAACGCTCTTTGGGGGTTCTCGCAGGACTTTAAGCTATCGTGCAGCGGCGTCGCTTCGATGACGATGTTTCCATGACCAGAAGGGAGGCGTACAACTGTCTTCTGTCGAGGAACGTAGCGGTTCAGAACCGTGGCGATCGAAGGCACCTCGTTGGGAGAGCCGTCAAGGCAGGTTGCAGAAAGAGGAAGATGAGAAGAGGAGAGAAGAAGAGAGCGATAAAAGGGGATGCCTCGTTGCTGGATCGGCGACCGATATGAAGCAGGAAGCACGGCCAGAAGCAGCGACTCCCAAATTTTGTTGATGGAGGTGCTGGATGATTCAAACGTGGACTTGGACTTGCCAGCTGCAGCTCTTCATGAGAGAGGTCCGGTTAGAGCTGCAAATTCAATTGTTTCTAGTGGTGCGCTCGTGCCAGCTACTTAATAGCGCCTGGGCGTCAACCAGTCTTTCTTCACGTGGCAAAACAGGCGCACGTTTGCAGGCGGCATGCATGAACCATGAACCATGCAAGCAGGATTGGAGCAGCTTGCCGCGCAAACACCACCCGCAATAGATGGATGCCTATGGACTCTGCAATCTGCAGGGCTGTCGTCTAGAACATGATGTGGAAATGGCCTCGAATGCGACCCGCGGACATTGATTGCACAACACCCAAGCTGCAGATTGGATGCATGGCGCCACAGCGAACAGCTGCTTGGACAAGAATGAAGGCAAAGACTACCTAGGTGTATGTATTAACCAAGGAGAGGTTCACTGGGTGTATTACATAACACAGCGAGCTACAAGGCATCCCACCCGAGCCATGCCACCGCTGAGGTATTCCTCCCAATTGGTGGGATGAATCTCGAGACATGTCCTCTCTTGGCTGCTACTTAGTACTTGTCATTTGCTCTCATTGCCGATACAAGTCATGTCTTTCTTATTCAGAGGCCGAGTATTGAGGTTGGTCGCACACTCTCCTCCTCTCCAATTTAACCTTTCACCATAACTCATTCAATATGCTCCAGCTCCAGCGTTGGCCGCTTCAGAGGCCACAGCACGCATGCATGTAGCCTCATCCTTCGGCAAGCCTCGGCTGTTCTCCCACGACCACGGTTCTATGCGACAACGCTCGAGACGAGCTCCAAAGGGCTCGTCTTCAAGAGCACCGAGTCTGGATCATCAGTCAAAGCTGAATTGTAACTACCGACCTACCCATCTCTGTACCACCAACTACTACTACGGACTCCCCAAACACTAACACGTGCTACAAGGTCCAAGTTATGGCTTCGGTGCGTGCACTCACTCACATGTTACACATGACAGCATCAAGCATGGAATAGCCTTGCCCTAACCGACGAATCTCTCCGTGTAGCGACAACTGCCGTTGCGCTCAGTGCGTAAACCAGGATACTCTACAGCGCAACTTTGACACCTTTGCGGTAACTATTGGCCAAAGAAGTCGCCGGTGCTGGTACATGGAGTGCTCGTATTGACATGCCTGCAGATACCCAAGGACATTTCGCCTACGGAGATTTCGGCCAAGGCTGAGGGTGTCGACATATTATGTACGCACATCTTCGAACTACGCTCGTCGTGACTTTCAATAACATCGGCTAGGGTCGGACTCTCATAGAAGCCACTATACTTGGACTTGGCTGCGTAGCAATCTCCAGAGTACCCAACCTAAGGAGCTCTCAAACCAAGAGTAAGTTGCATCCCAAGGTTCACGGTCCATGTCCAGACGCCTGACTTGCATCTCAGCGAGAGGAGCTTATGGGGCGCAGCCATATCCTCGGCTCCTCCAGAGGTTGACTTTGAGAATGTCATGAGCAGCGGCTCTTCCAAGGGGATGGCCGAGCTGACTAGCAAGATTGTCTGTGCATGCCGCAATTCCCATGTTTCCAATGACAGAAAGCTCACCATAAGTAGCGCCAATACGGGTTCTGTTTCGTCGTCAACTCTCCCAAGACTCCAGAAGACACGGAGAAGCTCCTCGAAAGCATTGGCCCCATTCGAAACACTCATTACGGCGGCTTCTACGACTTCATCCCCGATCTGGCCCTCGCTGATACGGCTTATACCAATCTGGCCCTCCCAGCACACACGGACACGACATACTTTACAGAGCCCGCGGGGCTACAAGCATTCCACCTGCTGTCCCATACACCGCCCGCGAACAAGCCCGCTTCCGAGGTCCTGGGTGGGCAATCGCTGTTGGTGGATGGGTTTCATGCTGCTGAGACCCTGAGGAAAAAGTCGCCAGAACACTTTGAGATACTGCGCAGCGTCAAGCTCCCATGGCATGCAAGCGGCAATCAGGGAGTGGCGATTGCACCGGACATGGCATACCCCGTGATTGAGGTCAGCGGCGACAAGCTACACAGGATCCGATGGAACAACGATGATCGCGGTGTTGTTCCCTTGGATATCGACGTTGATGCGTGGTACGAAGCGGCACAACAATGGAATGCGATACTGAAGCGTAAAGATCACGAATTTTGGTTCCAGCTAGAGCCCGGCCGAGTACTGAGTAAGTGGATGGATTCTCCTTGCACAATTTCAATCAGATTTCGATACTGACACTGTCAAAGTCTTTGATAACTGGCGAGTGCTCCACGGGAGAAGCGCATTCGAGGGATTGCGGCGCATCTGCGGTGCCTATAGTGAGTCTTTTCCTAAAACCATTGGCCATATTGTGTGGCTGTCTCGGACATTGCGATTGGAGCCACGACTAATGCATGGTATGGAATAGTCAGTCGAGATGACTTTGTCTCACGCTGGAAACTGACCAACTTTCCGCGTGAGGATGTGATTGCCTCGAACATGCAACTGCGGTAACGATTGGACTATCGTATATACAGGCCCGATTGGTGCCAGACCCGTACCAGAGTTGTGCGAATAAATGCTAGGTAGTGAAACGATGATAAGACTTGAACAAGAAATGCTGTCTGCTAAGAGACGGTTCAGATGAGAAGTTCCCGTGCAGCTCACCCGAAAAATCGCACAACAGGAACAGACAGCAAATATGAGCACACGTTTGGACCAACAATGCGCACACAAATGCGACGTCCATCACCATACCACCGACCTAAATGGTGTTTGTATTAATCCAATGTGTGTCTATATTCGTTTTGCGGTCTCTTTCATTCTTTTCTCAATCGCGCATCGAACCGGCCCAATGTCTTCGGTCTGCAACTCCTGATAGGGAAGACGAATACTATCCTCAACTACCTACTATGTAGAATGCCTCCCCCACCCCCCACAGCCAACAAGTGTCGATGACGTGGGATCTCCAAGCTCAACTCCTCGACCGAAATACTATTACCTACATATGTAATGAAAACCAAAGTCCGAGATCGCAAAAAGAGGGCGGAAATGGATCCCGCTAGGAAGCTTCTAGCTGGCTAAGCAACCGGGCTGGCGCGGCCCAACAAGCGGCTCCCACCACTGGCGAGTTCGTTGCTTCTTGTTGGCGCGGATAATGTGGGAGGAGAGATACCTTACCTAGATAGCTTGGGTTGGCTGCCGAGCTGGGGATTTTTTCGTTTGACTTGTTTTATGTCATATGGAGGGGCGCCTAGAGATGGGATCTCGACTCAGGCACAGAGGGGGGCCGAAAGGAGCAGTTGATGAGCATCTTGAGTGATATTATACTAAGGTAGTAAGGTACTGTAGGTTGGTTATGTAGCAGGGCTGTTGTTGGAGATGAGGTACGGATTCGTGTAAGCCAATCAACAGGCATCCTGCCCAGAATAGCCTCACCAAGCAATTGATATCTCCTCTGGATCGAGATGGCCTATCTCTGATCCATACGACAGACTTGCACAATCTTCACACAGGCACCTTACTGCATGTTGGAAGATACGGCGATAGGCTCCAGAACTCCAACGTGGGGTGACCCCGTTGACAGCGCATCCCCACATGGGGCCCAGCTGGAGCCGGGAGGAGGAGTGACGAGGTCCAGCATCGAGACCAGAGCCGGGATAACGAGTCGACATTGGAGCGCGTCAACTTGGCCAAATCGACGTAAATGTCGCACCTGCAGAGAGGGTCCCGCCGTGGGAAGGAAGTGGCTTCTGTTCCGGCGGTGACATGCCACTGTATGGCAGCGTACAGCACCTTAATTGTATAAAGAAGCGTCCTGTCCAGGTTGTCTCCCCCGCAGCATGTTTTAATGGTGATGGTGTCACTTTGTCCAGCACTCCTTGATACCCCCCATTCACTCGTAAGGCACCTTGATTTCAACCGACTTCGTTCTTTCTTGATCTCCGACCCTCGTTTTCACGCCAATCTCGAAACCAAACTTCAGCCAAGATGACGCAGATGAAGAACGGCGCCTTTCCGCACGACAACGCCGCCGTCCCCAATGTCGAGCGAGTGCTGCCCCTGTTCTCGCTCAAGGGTCGAACGGCGATAGTCTCGGGTGCGGGTGCAGGCATCGGGCTGGCCGTGGCCCAGGCATTCGCAGAGGCCGGAGCCAATGTGGCCATCTGGTACAACAGCAACAAGCAGGCCGTGACCTCGGCCGAGGACATTGCCAAGACATACGGCGTCAAGTGTGCGTGGGCGTTGAGGCCGTTTCCCCTCCAATTTCGGTGTTTTTCTTTTACAATTCCAATAAGTTTGAGGAGAGCTGTTGGTTAACGTTTGTACGCACAATGCATAGGCAAGGCGTACCAGGTCAACGTGACCTCGGCCGAGGCCGTCGACAAGGCCATCACCGAGATCATCAAGGAGTTCAACGGCCGCCTCGACGTCTTCGTCGCCAACTCGGGCATCACATGGACCGAGGGCGCCTTCATCGACGGCTCCGTCGAGTCGGCGCGCAACGTCATGTCCGTCAACGTCGACGGCGTCATGTGGTGCGCCAAGAGCGCCGGCGCCCACTTCCGCCGCCAGAAGGAGGAGGGCACGACGATTGACGGGAAACCCCTGGACAACTTCATCGCCGGCAGCTTCATCGCGACGGCGTCGATGAGCGGCAGCATCGTTAATGTGCCGCAGCTGCAGGCCGTGTACAACAGCTCCAAGGCCGCCGTGATTCATTTCTGTAAGTTGAGGGATGATGATGATGATGATGATGATGATGTTGATGATGACACACAGCTTTTGGCTGTGGATGAACATCAGTGGTAGTAGAGAGACTGACACGCAGGTGGCTGTTTTGTAGGCAAGAGTTTGGCGGTCGAGTGGACGGGCTTTGCCCGCGTCAACACCGTGTCCCCCGGATACATCATTACCGAAATCTCCAACTTTGTGCCCCCGGAGACTAAGACGCTGTGGAAGGACAAGATTGTCATGGGGTAAGTTGCAGCAGGAATGGTTGTCCACTGCGTTCGTGTAGGTACTGACATGTTTGTGCCTGTACAGTCGCGAGGGTCGTGTCGGCGAGCTCAAGGGCGCATATCTTTACCTGGCGAGCGATGCGAGCTCCTACACCACGGGCCTGGACATGATTGTGGATGGCGGCTACAGCCTACCATGAGGGGTTTTCGATCGATCAACATATACACAAAAAGAAAACAAGAAGAAGAAAAAAGAAACAGAAAGAGGTAGACCAAGGACGTGAAAGAGGATGGTGTTGCAATAGAGGATAAGATATAGATATAGGTAGGTATTTGCTGCGTATTACTTTGGCGTCTTAGAGATCGAGGCAAAATGAAGCACAATGATATAAGTTCGAGTTCATCAGCCAATGTTACAGAAAACTGTTTCCATGATGCGCTACTTGTCGTTTAATCAATACATCGTGCACAGAGTCGGTGGGATCGGGTTCAATTGATGATTGCTTCAACGCCAAATGCCTAACATACCTAGGTAGTAAAGACATGGAATGGCAGCGATGCGAGTTCCTCCATTTCGAGGCTTACATCATCAATGCCGCCCAAACAAGCAACAAGTCTCGAAATCTTCAGGGTCCGGCGGCGGAATGGAAGGCGGGGCTGCAGCGGGAGCACACAATGAGCATGAAGGGACCTTCTGCTGGGCTCCGTTTTCCGCTGGTCCAATGCCAGGAGACTCGCAGAACGCATGGCAAAAGGAGGGGCAGCTTCAGTTGGTACCTGATAATAAGGAACATGAAGCGAGCAACCCAACTGTTTGCCACGGTGCTACAGCTACCTTAGGTATGGGTAAGTGATTAATTGCATAAAGGTTGAGAGGCGCAACGAGAGGACTGGCGGTCGTTTGAAGGACCTCAGTCTGATTCCAGGTAGGACTCAAGTTGAAGCCTGAGATGGTGGCGGGTGATGTCAATGAATCCATGTCGCGCCTCCCCGCCCCTTTATTTGGCTTGACTGGGTGGCGCACTCCAGAGCCTGGGCTGCGATGAGAATCGTCACAAAGGCCTTGATATGTACCACCAGAAAGCACAGGATGACTCGTAGGGAGTGGGATAAGAGTTACTTACCTATGTGTAGGTGAAAAACATGCTCTGGATGTACAAGACGGTACTTTGCTATTTGAATTACAGTCATCAACGCTCAATCATTGTAACAGGAATATGTGACGCCGTGATTGGGCAGCACGAGGCTTACAACCACACAAAGAGGTACCAAAGACACCAACTTGTCCCGCTCCGCCTCGCCTTTTGCTGGTAGCAGTACGAGGCCCAGCAGCACGCCAGACTGGAAGCTTCAGGCTCTAGCAGCGGGCTCCAGGTGCTAAAGTTGGCACGACCTCCGTTCCCCTAGCGGTGGATGTGGCCTAGCAGAGGCCTTAGCAGGTTAGCAACCAGCCTCCTACCCCATGGCCAGCTCCCCAAACATTCTTTCTCCTGTCAGCCTCCACCACTGCACCCAGGGATCTCGCCTCTGCCTCGCCAGCGCTCCGATTTCTCGTCTCGACACCGCGACTCGGCTCTCCGTCACGTCGAATCTCTCTGTCTCCCGCTGCCCACGAGACTTGCCTCGCCCCCAGCGTCCGAACCGCCAGCTGCAGGCCTGCTGCTTGTCGCCCCTCACCGCTACCCGCCACGCTCCTGGGCCTCTTCGACCGCAGAACCTCCCGACGGCCTCCAGGTCCTGGTTCCTTAAAACCCCCGAAAAGGCCTCCGAAACCATCGTGCCTCTCCTCTCCTTTCCCTCGAGCCTCTAGGTCTTCTCCCAACTCTCCAGCCTTCTACCTACCTACCTAGTTGCCCGCCATGGACTCCGAAGGCGACCACGCCGAGCAGGCTCCTCGACGGACCGCCCAGGTCGACAATGCCATCCGCGCAATTCAGGAGAAGAAGCCGCTGCCCGAGATCGACTTCACCATCCACATGATGGAGGATGGCAACCAGGTCAGCACGCTCGAGCGAGTGTGCAAAGGTACGTCTGGCTGCACCCTGTGCTTTGTGCCGGCGTCTTGCTCTCAGCTACCCCGCGGCTGTCGTCGATAAGGGGAGGCTGCTTGTCGGATTCGCCGCCCACCAAAAGGCACACGCAACGTCTCAAATATGGCTTCGCTGACGGCTCGCGGCACCGCCCGTCTACAGATGTCCAGGCGCCGGCCATGTTCAAGCCTACGGACGAGCAGTTCTTCGAAGATGACAAGAAGGAAAAGCCCGACATCAACTTTCTCAAGCAGCACTTCTACCGCGAGGGCCGACTTACCGAGGAGCAGGCGCTGTGGATCATTAAGAAAGGTACCGAGCTCCTGCGTGCCGAGCCCAACCTGCTCGAGATGGACGCCCCCATCACCGTCTGCGGCGACGTCCACGGCCAGTACTACGACCTGATGAAGCTGTTCGAGGTCGGAGGCGACCCTGCCGAGACGCGATATCTCTTCCTCGGCGACTACGTCGATCGAGGATACTTTAGCATCGAATGCGTTCTCTACCTGTGGTCCCTCAAGATCCACTACCCCAAGACGTTGTGGCTGCTGCGAGGCAACCACGAGTGTCGCCACCTGACTGACTACTTCACCTTCAAGCTGGAGTGCAAGCACAAGTATTCCGAGGCCGTGTACGAAGCCTGCATGGAGTCATTCTGCTGTCTTCCCCTAGCTGCCGTTATGAACAAGCAGTTTTTGTGTATTCACGGTGGTCTGAGTCCCGAACTGCACACACTCGACGACCTGAGAAGTGTAAGATATCCCGCTGCTGAAGACCAAGGACATGCGTGGAGGAACTCGTCCCGCTCAACTACCGAGGCTGGCTGACACAACAATGCAGATTGATCGATTCAGGGAGCCGCCGACCCAGGGCCTCATGTGCGATATCCTATGGGCCGATCCGCTCGAAGATTTTGGGCAGGAAAAGTCGAGCGACTTCTTCTTGCACAACCACGTGCGTGGTTGTTCGTACTTTTTCTCATATCACGCCGCCTGTGCGTTCCTCGAAAAGAACAACCTGCTGTCGGTGATTCGTGCCCACGAAGCCCAGGATGCCGGTTACAGAATGTACCGCAAGACGCGGACGACGGGCTTCCCCAGTGTCATGACCATCTTCTCGGCGCCAAACTATCTCGACGTCTACAACAACAAGGCGGCCGTGCTCAAGTACGAGAACAATGTCATGAACATTCGACAGTTCAACTGCACGCCCCACCCTTACTGGCTGCCCAACTTTATGGACGTCTTCACCTGGTCGCTGCCGTTTGTGGGTGAAAAGATTACCGACATGCTCATTGCCATCCTGAGCACGTGCTCGGAGGAAGAGCTCAAGGAGGAGACGCCGTCGTCACAGTCCCCCGGGCCCAGCTCGCCGTCCACTGCTGGTGCTCTGGAGGACCCCAACTCGATCGAGTTCAAGCGCAGGGCCATCAAGAACAAGATCCTGGCCATCGGCCGCATGTCGCGCGTCTTCCAGGTTCTGCGAGAGGAATCGGAGCGTGTGACGGAGCTCAAGACCGTCTCGGGAGGAAGACTCCCCGCCGGCACCCTTATGCTCGGCGCCGAAGGTATCAAGAATGCCATTAGCTCATTCGAGGATGCCAGAAAAGTCGACTTGCAGAACGAGCATCTTCCCCCGACCCACGAGGAAGTGGTTAAGCATCAGGAGGAGGAGAGGGCAATCGCCCTGCAGAAGGCGGCGGAGGAGGCGGATAATGACAAGAAGCTGCACCAGCTGTCCCGGAGACTCAGCACGTAAGTGGTTACCCTTTGGCACGAAGTCGTTGCTGTGTCGGGAGACTGACATTTGTTGGACTTTCTTTTTAGTGACCGCAAGAACAGATCATGAAAGGGCAATGGGATTTTCAGCAAAGTTTCGCAGCGACAATGGGATTTAGAAGGATTTGGGATACGGACTGGCAATTGCGAGCTCCCTCATCAATGGAGTCGATGACTTGATGCTTTCATCTTACCCATATCATCGATCTCATCTTTCTTTCCTCTCCATTTTGAACGTTATATCATGAATCAAAGACTAGGCTTTGGCTAGAGCAAAAAAGAGTCGGGGTTGGTTTGGCAATGGGAGAGTGGGGGTCATTGGATGGGTGAGGATAGTGGAAGCGATGACATTGCACTTCCATGATGTGATTTCGCTGTGTTTGTGAAGCAAAGGCGTGCAGTGCTCAAAGGTCGTTGCGCGGAGGTGTCAACCATCCGATGCTGCGGCGATGCTTGTGATATACTTGTATCTCGTCTGAGCTTTCCTCTTGTTGTAATAGTCTGCTACTACTACTAGGAGTATACCAGGTATATGTTGGTAC
>LFMI01000302.1:13183-35281 GCA_001050175.1 Trichoderma parareesei | reverse complement strand
TTTTTTTTTTTTTTCTTTTTCTTTCACACAGTACTGTACTTGCTTCGTCCAGAATATGGCTGCTGCAGCAAATACAAAGCCACCGCCACCAAGCCCAAGAGTTCGCTAATTTGCCTTACTGTATCGCTCTGCAACATTTCCAGAAGCCGCAACTCATGTTCGACTTTAGCAATACGTTCAGCGTCCACCGACTACTAAGCCCATCGCACCGCTGTCACGCGCTGCAGCAACTCGTCGAATGCCAAGTTGCCAAGCTCTCGTTAATGCTCTGCCGTGGCCAACCTTAAAGCTGCCAAAACTGGACACTAGCCGCTGATGCACAGCCTCAGCCTGGGACTGTATCCACCTCACATGTCGGTCCAGTGGTTTGAGAGAGGCGATCGAACCGAGCCAGGGGCTGGCGCTCTTGGCTTGAAACCAGCCCGACTTTGGTTGACAGCAGCCTGTGCTTTCGTCTAGTACTCCCCATGGCCCCCATTGCACAATTCCAGTGATGTGCTTTGATGGCCATGGAAAGAAGGTGAGACTCGTGAAGATACTCGCATAACAGACATGGAGGGGTGATGATGTTTTCCAAAAGAAATGAAGCAGCAATAGATGCATCATACGGTACGAAGTACTACCTTTTTCGACTGGGCTTGGCGATGGCTCAGCACGGAGGACGAGAACCTGGATACGGGGTGCTGCTGCTACCTTGCTTCATAGAGGCAATCTTCTCTGCGAATCCCCCTTGGAGAATATGCGCATTGCCGGTCTCGTTCGCTGCCGGAATCTCGGCTCCGTAGCAATTACGCAGCACTGCCTCCAGTGTGCCGCCGCGGCTCCTGTGCTCGTACCTCATGCTTCGTGCGAGGGCACTCCCTCTCGACGTCTCGTTATTACTTTGCGCTTTGCGCTTTCTAGGCTTCCGGGCTCTAATGCCAATCCACGGGGCTGGTGGCATCCAGCAGGCACAGAAGTCGCACACGCAGGCAGGGTTGCTTGATGGACAAGCAGCGATCATCCATCCTCCGCACCAAGATGGAGACGCACCACCTCCGTGCGGCGTTTCAGGCCGTTTGCCCCAAGTTTCCCAGTCGAGCCGGGCTTCATGGGGCTTCGAAACTCGACGAGCCAGGGGGGGTCCGCGGCCCTCTGGCGATGCTAGCAGGACGGTGAAATTGCACCTGTGGCCAACCAGGTGAGCCCATGCGCTCAACTCGTATACCCACGACTAATACACTGACACCCTTTTCCCGCTGGCTCCAAATGAAAATGACGCGCCTTAACTCTTCTGCACATCCGCATTAATCGCTTTCCCCCCTACCACCACTTCGTACCCTTTTCCTTGGCTTTCGCGTGCTGATTCGCATGCTTCCTCGCCGCCACACTCTTTCTTCTCTCATTCTCGTTTTCCATCTCTATTAAGCGTCGAGCCCTTGTGAGGCTTGTATGTAAGCAGTGGAGCGACCACTTTCGTTTGACGCGCGGCGGCGATCTCCTTGAGCCCTCACGTCTTTTTCCTGTTCTACGTCCGCCTTTCGCCATTGCATAGAGCTTTGTCCTAGCAACAGCCGCTCATTTTCTAAGCTGCCTCTCTCGCTCTCACTTCTTGACTCTCTTTCAACCTGCCGAGTTCTTCGGTTGCGATACCCCGGTGGAAGCGAATCGCAGTCTGACACGACCTTGCAAACCCTCGACTCGCGCCGCTTTGCTTTCCTGTTGGACAGACTGGATCTGGACGACTTGCTATTCCCATCCACTAGAACTGCATATAGACGCATCTTCGACAAGTCTGGAATACTTTGGATATAGAACCTGCTGCACGCTATGAAGTCTCCTCTGGTGGCTGCGACAGCGGCCCTGTGCCTGCTGGGTCAGGGGGCGACGGCCGTTTCCCTGTCCATCAACGACGACAGTAAGACGGAATGAGGCGCTCCCGCAGCGCAGCGCAACGAACAAACAAGACATGGCTGACCGAAGCTGCTCCAGACTCGATCAAAAGCGCCGCGAGCACGATTGCCTTTGGCCTCATGAAGTACTACACCGGAAACAATACTGGCGATACCCCCGGAAACTTGCCAGACCCATACTACTGTCAGAAACCCTGCCCGCTTTACCCTTCCTCCATTCAGCCTGTCATCGCGAGTATCGATGCTAACTATGAGAGACAGGGTGGGAGGCCGGTGCGCTGTTCGGAACCATGATTGACTACTGGCGCATGACCAAGGATACGACATACAACGACGTCACGATGCAAGCCATGCTTCACCAGGCCGGAACCGACGGCAGCTTTCTGCCCACGAACCAGTCGCTGACTGAAGGAAACGACGATCAGGGCTTCTGGGCCATGGCCGCCATGTCCGCCGCCGAGGATGTCTTCCCCAATCCGCCGTCCGATCAACCGCAGTGGCTGGCCATGGCACAGGCCGTCTTCAACCAGTACGTCGGCCGATGGGACCCTCACTGTGGCGGTGGTCTCCGCTGGCAGATCTTCTCGTGGAACAAGGGTTACGACTACAAGAACTCCGTTGCCAACGGCTGCTTCTTCAACATTGCCGCTCGACTGGCCCGATACACCGGCAACCAGACCTATGCCGACTGGGCGCTCAAGGTCTGGGATTGGGAGAAGAAGGTTGGCCTGATTGGCCCGCAATACCAGATCTTTGACGGTCTCAGCATCGACAGCGACAACACGTGCGGCCAGATGGATCAGAACCAGTGGTCCTACAACGCAGGCATCTACATGCATGGCGCCGCCGCCATGTACAACTTCACCAACAACGCCACCTGGAAGGCCAACCTGGACGGCATGGTCAAGGAGACGGTCGCCAAGTTTGTCAACAACGGCATCATCTACGAGCAGTTTTGCGAGCCCCGAGGCTTCTGCAGTGTTGACCAGAGCACCTTCAAGGGCTATCTGATTCGCTACATGGCTTCCACCATCCAGCTGGCTCCGCACACCATCCCGACGCTCATGCCCCTCATCGAGACTGCTGCCTCTGCGGCGGCATCCAGCTGCACAGGCCCAGCCTCGCCCACCTTTAAGGGAATTGATGGTACAGGGTGCGGCTTCACGTGGATTCCCAAGGGCACATACGATGGCAAAAACGGTGTCGGCTCGCAGATGAACGCCTTGGACGCCGTCATCTACTCTCTGGTCCAAAAGGCCCCTGCGCCCGTCACAGAAAAGAAGGGCGGTACTTCCAAGGGTGACCCTGGTGCTGGTATGGGCAACATCGACCCGGCTGGCGATCTCGACAAGATTACGAAGCCGACGACGGGCGGTAAGATTGGAGCAGCCATTCTCACTCTCCTGTTGCTCTGCAGTGTCCTGGGCGGCAGTGCAGTGCTGCTGTTGTAATGAAGAGCACAGCGGCCCAACAAGGGAAAGCTATGTGGATGTGCTTCTCTATACATATTCATGTGTTGGTCTTGTACAACGCATGCTCTCTTTTGATTTTCTCACAAGTCCCGAGGTATTAGAGCGTAGGATGGATGCTCTTTGTGGCTGGCGTTTTGGGAGTGCCTTGGATATACATTTCTTGATCCCCTTTTTAGTATGTCGTGTGAATACCTAGGTTCATATCGTGGCGATGTGGAACCCGGCCACTGTCACTTGTTTGCCGTCTCCGCCATCATTGCCTACTTGTTCATTTGCAGCAGTTTGGAAGTTCCACCTTAGCTAGACAACGGGCAAAAGCCTGATATCAGAATTGCACGACATTATGACTGAAGGCCTCCTGCGACTTGTCTGGCGACACACAAGCGATGTCGTTTGTCGATATAGTTGGCTAGGTACTGAGGTCGAGAAATGCGACAGTCATCGTCCCTGTTTTCACCTACCTAGTAGTTTTGGCCGGTAGTCCAGAGAGGTCTGAGCTCCTGAGGTGGTAAAACAAAGCTTCCGTCAGGGACCGGAAGAGCAGCAGGAACATTGAAGCTTGGATCAATTGTCTCTTGTGCTAACGGGCACTGAACAAGCCTTGTTGGGAACGGGCCGCAAAGTGGCAATCCATCCACGTTCAATCAATGCCCGCTGTACAATCAACTCGATTAAATCGGATCATTAAGATTGAAATCCTGCATCTTCCCCGCTGATATACTACCTACCTAGGTAAGGTATGTACCTGGCCAGCTTACTGCATTATGTCAGGGGTACTTATTCGTACGCCGATGGCATACCAGGTCAAGAGGTACACCCGAGGTTAGGTGGTGTGTCCGTTGAGTGACTCGGTGTCTCGACTTCTCCGGATTTGTGGCTTCAACCCCGCCATGATGCCCAGAGATTGGAGCTTCCCCGCCCTTTTTGGTTTCCGTTCCTTGTTCAGCTTTATTAGAGTGTCATCGCCATCGGACATGCAGACCTACCTTACGTCACTGAAAATCAGACCACTTCCTATATAGTCGTTTAGCACCTTGATAGAATTCTAGATCCTTTCATCTCAGCTCATCTATCAAACTATATCGATTGAGCGTATCTTTATCTCTCTCTCTCTCTCTCTTTCGCTCTCACTCTTTCATGATCCTCCTCCTCCATGTCTCCCACCCTCCATGCTGCCTCTCAACCTGAGCCCCCCTCCAACCCGCCCATAATGTCTACCAAGCACTTCATCAACGACCCGACTCACCTCGTCAACACGGCCCTCCACAGCCTGACGCTGACAAACCCCAACGTTGCCCTCGACCCGGCAAACAAAATAATCTACCGCCGGCCAACCGGCGATGCCCCGCAAGTGTCCATCGTCTCGGGCGGAGGATCCGGCCATGAGCCGTCTTTTGCAGGCATGGTTGGCCCGGGCATGCTCTCTGCCGCCGTGGCGGGGACCATCTTTGCGAGCCCGTCTGCGGAGCAGGTGAGGACGGGCATCATGTCACGCGTGGACACGGACAAGGGCGTGCTGGTCGTGGTGATGAATTACACGGGCGACATTCTCAACTTTGGCATGGCTGTGGAAAAAGCCATTGCGGCTGGCAAGCAGGTCGAGATGGTTGTTGTGGGCGACGACGTTGGCGTGGGGAGGAAGAAGACGGGCAAAGTGGGAAGACGAGGAATCGCGGGGACCGTGCTGGTGCTCAAGATTGCGGGTGCTCTCGCCGCGCAGGGACGATCGTTGCAAGAGGTGGCAAAGGTTGCTCGGCTGGTGGCGTCCAACCTCGTCAGTGTCGGTGCCAGTCTGGAGCATGTTCACGTTCCCGGACGGGTCGTTGATACCAGCGAGGGCCTGGCGCCGGAGGAAGTCGAGGTCGGAATGGGCATTCACAACGAGCCGGGATCGAGTAGGGAGAAGATGGAGCTGCCGCAGCTGGTGGAGAGGATGCTTGCCCAGCTGCTCGACCAGAGCGACAAGGACCGAGCTTTTCTAAACGTCAACTCGAACGAGGTCGTTCTGCTCATCAACAATCTCGGAGGTGTTAGTGTTCTGGAGCTGGGCGGCATCACGGCGGAAGTAGTGAAGCAGTTGAACGACAAGTATAATATTCGACCAGTCCGCATCATCAGCGGCACGTTCATGACGAGCTTGAACGGCCAGGGATTCAGCATCACGCTCCTCAACGTCGTCAACACCGACATTGGCGGGCCGAGCATGATTGAGCTGTTGGATGCTCCCAGCGAGGTCACCGGCTGGTCTGCACCTATACAGAAGACTTCTTGGGAGGCAAAGAACACGGCCACGAGGACAGGCTCTGCTGGCGAGAACATTGAGATTGAGCCGAGCGGGTTGCGGATGGACGCTCAGCACGCTACGAGTGTGCTTACCAATGCTCTGGAGCGCGTGATTGCGGCCGAGCCCGAGGTTACAAAGTACGATACGGTTGTTGGGGACGGAGACTGTGGTATTGGCCTCAAGAGAGGAGCCGAAGGTAGGTCACGCCAAATGCTGCATCTACGCTCCATTATCAAATACAGAGCATGTCACGCTGACTTTCTTGCAATCTCAGCCATCCTAAAGCACATTCAGCAGAAACCCCTGACGGGAGATGTCGTCGTAGACGTAGCATCCATAGTGCAGGTGGTAGAAACCGCCATGGACGGCACATCCGGCGCCTTATACGCCATCTTCCTCAACGCCCTCGTCCACGCTCTCCGCACCCTGGGCACAGGCGAGGCCGGTCCCTCGGTGTGGTCCGCCGCCCTGGAGCTCAGCTGCGAGGCCCTGTCCAAGTACACCCCCGCTCGACCCGGCGATCGCACGCTTGTGGACGCGCTTTATCCCTTTGTCGAGGTCTTGGGCCGGACTGGGGACGTGAAGAAGGCTGCGGATGCGGCGAGAAAGGCCGCCGACGAGACAAAGGGCATGCAGGCGAGCCTTGGGCGGTCGGTGTATGTGGGCGGGAGCGGATATGAGCAGGTGCCTGATCCTGGCGCTTGGGGATTGGCCTGCTTTTTCTTGGGTCTGGGAGGCGTAAAGCCGACTGAAGAGGGCTGGGAATCTATCTGAAGGTTTGGCATGGCAGTGGATTGAGATCCTTTGGGTAGTAGTCAGCCTTGGGAGGCCAGGTATATCGGCCCAGGGTTCTGTTTGCAGGCATGACCACGTGTGCTTTGAAAGCAACCGAAAATAAATTGTTATCAACGCCTATATTCGCCTTGTTGAGTCTCTCGCGATGTTGATTCCGTCATCCAACAGCTCAATGTCGATTAAGAAAATTCCCCAGTAACAGACCAAAGCAGATTCGTGTAAACTCTAGCTCAGAAGGACCAAGATGACGCTATCACCTCTCAGGAACCTGCAACACGTCAGTATCTCAAGCCGATACAGCCCATCGTCCCCCTTGTTCTCCACCTCATTCGCGCGAATCAGGGCTCAAGGTCGAGTCTGATCGACGCCACGGAAAGGGGGGAGAAGGGAAGTTCGGGAAGTCGGAGAAGAGAGCATACATCTTGCTAATAAATCTGTCCTTGTTGACCGGCCGGCCCTTCTTGCCGTCCGCTAACCTGGGCGTCTCCGTCCACATCTCCTTGACGTTCTCGAGGACCATGTTGCAATGCCTGTCAAAGGCCTTGACGCGGGCGAGCAGCTTGCGGTTGGAGCGGATGGAGATGAGGACCTGGGTGTGCGAGCGGACGGCCGTCTGGAGGATGGAGAGGGGGCCGGAGGAGAATTCGTATTCTTCGAGCTGGGCGATTTCGTACTCGCTGTTTGAGAAATGTCAGATGATTGTTTCCCGCTTGAAATATGTCCGTCGGGAGAGTGCGTTGATGAGGCAGAGGAGGAGGAGGAAACGTACGTGAGTTCCGAGCGAGACTTGGTGAGGAGTTCCCTATTGAGAGGGAGAGAGAGAGAGTCGAGTTAGCGGGAGGACTGGTCCTTGACGGTAAGACAGCAATAGGGAAAGACGTACTGGATCTTGGGGTCGGCCATTGTTGCTGTTGGGGGTCGGACTCGGTGATGTTCGCGTGTGATGGGAGTTGCGTGCGCAAGGCTGGGCATTGAAGCTGTCGAAGCTCCGAAAAGTTGCAAGGCGAGGCGTATCGCGGGCGGCTGACGATGATTGGCTCGTGTCGCGGCGGGTTGTGGGAACGTTCGTTCTTCCGTTGGGATTATGTAAGCTTTTTGTGGGTGACCTCGTCGCCAGCACGTGATTCAGATGCCGCGAATTGAAAGGTACTTTAGGTACGTACCTACCTCAGTAGCCGCTCCTCCACGTTCCTTATCGGCAATCGGCGGGCCAATTTTCAGAACGGCGGGTGGAGCTGCTTCCAGTATTCTTGCGCAGTGACCCGAGCGAGGTTCATCGATCCGGATCTTGTCCTCGTCGTCTAGCTCTCTAGATGCTCTAGATATCTCACAGACTTCGCCTCGAGGGTGCGTCTTGTATACTTGGCCTTCTAATGTCCTTCCGAACATTTGCGGCTCGAGCTGGCGTGGCAGCGAATGCCGCGGGCCGGAGCAGCTACCGCGGCAGCATGGGCATGGCGCAGTTGAGCAGAGCCATGAGCTCATCACTCGGCGCACGACCGGTAAGCAAAAAGCAGTGCCCTTTTTGTGTGTGTGGCGAGATGCTGATTGAGCCGTTAAAAAGCTGTCCCCCGAGGCCTACAACGTCAAGGAGCTGCCCGGCGACGAGCCCAACGATGTCGTCTTCGAGAGCAAGTACGGGCTCAGAACGGTGCTGCTGAACCGGCCAAAGAAGCTCAACTCCCTCAATGGCTCCATGATCCGCAAGATCGTCCCGCGGTTGATCGAGTGGGAGAAGTCGGACATGGCAAACGTTGTTGTCATGAAGGGCGCGGGCGAGAAGGCTCTGTGCGCCGGCGGCGATGTTGCGGAACTGGCCAAGTACAACCAGGAGAGCCCCGATGGATGGAAAAAATCAGCCGAGTACTTTGCTCTCGAATACCAGCTGGACCACTACATTGCGACATACCAGAAGCCCTACATCGCCTTCATGGACGGCATCACAATGGGCGGCGGCGTTGGGCTGAGCATCCACGCGCCCTTCCGTATCGCGACCGAGCGGAGCATGTTTGCCATGCCCGAGACGACGATTGGCTTTTTCCCCGATGTCGGTGCATCCTTTTTCCTGCCTCGGATGAACGGCTTCATCGGAACCTACCTCGCGCTGACAAGCGATCGGCTCACGGGACCCAACGTCTTCTACAGCGGCATTGCTACTCACTACCTACACTCGTCAAGTCTGCCGGATCTCGAGGCACGTCTGGCGGAGCTGCGTTTCCGCGACGAGGACCCTCTGCCTCGCAGACTCGAGCTCATCAACGATACACTAGAGGAGTTCTGCACGGGTCTGCCATACGACCAGGCCTTTTCGCTAAGTGGCGAGACACGACGAGCCATCGACAGATGCTTCAGCAAGAACAACGTGGATGACATCATTGCTGCCTTGAAGGAAGAGCGGGGTCAGACCGAGGAGTGGGCGCAGAAGCAGCTGGCAACGCTCAAGAAGCGATCGCCCACTGCCGTGCATGTTGCCCTCAGGCAGATGCGCGTCGGCGGCAAATGGAGCATCTCGGAGACGTTTGAGAAGGAGCATCAGATTGCCACCAAGTTCATGCAGCACCACGACTTCACCGAGGGTGTGACGGCGCTGCTGGTGCGCAAGGAGGATGCTAAGTGGCAGCCGGCGTCCCTCGAGGACATTCCCGCGAGCGAGAACGTTGCCAAGCCGTTCTTCACCTTTGACAAGGACGCCGGACTTAAGCTCTTCACCGACCGAACATATTCCGAGTACCCCTACGCCGTGCTCGGTGTGCCGACCGAGAGGGAGATTCAGGCCATCGTGTCCAGCACCTCTCTGACGCCGGCGGAGCTCGCCAAGCAGGTCAAGGCGTCGAGAAAGAACCGACAAGGTGTGGCCGAGGTTGTGGACGAGATCATCAGCCGTAAAGTCACTGTTGATGAGCAGGGCAAGGCCAAGTGGGTGGCTGATGAGGCGGCAGCTACAAGTCGGCTGTGAGAAAAGGAGGGAATAGGGGCAAGATGAATGCAGGAATGAAATAGAAGGAGCATATACATGTACAATAGTAAAAAAAGTAAAAATAACGTGATAAAACATGTCCATGCAACTGGGTGTGACAAAATGGAAATACAAGTGATAATGTCGTGATAGTGCGTGTGTCGAGAATAAACACTGCGGAGATGGTTCGCGCCCGTGCTTCCGCAAGTTGCGGTGGAGGTAGAAACCATCGGCGTCATCGACAGCGGGCGAGAGAAAAGAAAAAGACCGGCCTCATTTTCGGTGCTTAAGAAAAAAAAAAGACGGCAGGGCGAGCAACACCATGGAGGGGCAATAAGACGGTATTGCAGCCTAAGAAACGCAGGGAGAAAACCACGTCACGAGATGGATGGCCATTCTGTGGAGGGGGGAGAGAACAGACACTGATGGGCAAACGAAGACCTCTGAAGATGGCGTCAAGTCGACTCGGGAAACTATAAAAGGGGGCCGGCAGTCCCCTCTCCTACCTCTGCTCTCCTGGCCCCGGAAGGAAAGGGAGAGGCAGAAGGAAACAGAAAGATCCATTCTTCTGCTGCTTGTTGCCTTCCTGTTTCCCGTGTCGAATTGCCAGCTCAACCGGAGCTTCTGTGCCCGGGCCGCCCGCCAGCACCATTGTTTGTTCGGCAACAGAACAAGTGCGTGTAAGATAACGGCCTGTTTGCTGGACGTCTTTGTCCGAAGAAAGCCAAAGCCCAAATTCTTCCCCGGCGCCGCATCCGCTTCCGGGGTTCAGCCGGGCGCACCAACCAGCAAGAGGATCGACTGCTCCATTGGGTAGGTGGGGTCTTCTCTATCGGCCGAGGGCGCGGCTAGGCTGACGATTAGGAAGGAAGCTTGGAAGCCCTTGCGCTTGCACTTGCACTTTGCAGTCGAGCCTATCAAAGCACTCGCATTCCAGGCCCTGTGCTAGCCCAGGCTTGTTCACTGCCGAGACACGCCTGTTGCTGCAGGCACTTGCTCACTAAAAAAGGCTCTAGAAAAACAAGGTGCGGGCTGTTCCATTTGTTTGTTTGTCCCCCATACGCCAAAAGCACCGGACGACTACCTGGACCTGCTGTGGCGCGGCTAGCCATCGCAAGGTACTGCTCACGTACCGGCCAAGGCACGGCGCCGCTATGAGGTACCTTACACGCTTTCGCTGGCGACGTGACAAGACGGTCCAATAAGGTACCTAGGTACCTAGGTATACCTCATACATCCACCACAGCTTCACCTTATCTGCTGCATCTGCTGCCCTCTCACCAGAACAAAGAAAACCGCTCTTTTTTCTGTTCTGTCTTTCTCTCGGCCCGCTTCCCTGCATGTCTCTGTAGCAACGTGGACTCGGGCCCTCATTCTACATTCTTTTCTCTCTTGATGCCCCGTCTTCATTTGTCTTGAAAGAGCCGATAGAGGGTCTCTGCGCGCACTCGCTCACTGCATAGCTCACCAGATCCACTTACGCCGAGAGAGACGCGACCTGCAGGTATTTTGGCGCGTCACGAACATGAAACCCGCCTCTCCCATTTGAGTCGGTTACCAGGACAAGACAAGCCTCTCCAGCAACCCAGCAACTGAACTCTCCACTTTCCTTTTCCCAACCCTCGCCAGAAAAAGCACCTCTTCAGACCTCGCATCGCCAACCCCAAGCAGCAGGGGCTTGATCTCTCCCTCAAAGGGCGACGCAGCGGCCGAGGGCGAGGCTCTGTTCGCCATGGCTTCACCAATGCCGGCTCAATCGAGCGGCTGGAATCAACCGCCTGCCGCTGGCGAGACGGTGGACGAGTATGGTCTGCAGACCAAGTTCATGAACTGTACGCTCTCTCTCCGTCTACCACTTCTCGCTCTGCCTCGGGCCGCCTGCGCGTGCCATGTCTTCATGTTGATTGGCCGCCAGCGACTAATCCAGCCCCGACAGTGAAGGTGCACTACACATTCGACCGAGAGGCCAAGGAAAAATGCCTGGCCAGAGGCTCTCAGCCGCTGCAGGTCCAGACCGTGCCCGTCGACGACAGCAACACCATTGGCATCGTCGACTTGAGGGCGTGCGTACACGTCATTGCCGAGTGCAGCCCGGAGCTGACCAACCACGACTGCGACTACACCATCTACGCAATCGACTATTCAGAGCCCGACTTCCCTCTGGTCGGGCAGGGCCTGCTATCATGGGTTTTCCAGTCGATGCGGCCCGACTTTGGCCACTACCAGCCCAAGATGGTGACAGGCCGTGTCACGAGGAATATACTGGGTGTGTTTGGCGGCGGAAACCGAGAGACCCTCGAGGTCAGATTGAAGCTGTCTGAGACGACCCGGATCCAGCGTTCTGTCACATATGCTCCTCCTCCCGTGGACCAGCAGCCTGCGAGGCCCATGGAGCAAGCCGTGCCGCCTCATGCCGCTTCCGAATGGAACTCTCTCATCCAGTCCAACTCCCAGGGCGTGTCCCAGCAGGCGGTCCACAGCTACGGCGGCCCCCCTCCCCCTCCTATGCATAACAGCCATTCACCAGCCATGGCTCATGCGCTACCTCCAGGGCCGCCGCCGCCGTTGGTCAGGCAAGGCTCCTTTGGGCCAAGCTACAATCAGATTTCGCCCGCCCAAGAGCAAGCCAGGGTTGCTCCCATGCCTGTCGACACCCAGTCTCAACCATTGCCCAACATTCCTGCGCCGTCCTCACGACCATCTAGCAGAGCGTCGAATCGACCACCGCGGAGGAAACCACCCACGGGCAGGCCACGGGGCAGGCCACGAAAGAAGCCCAATGAAGGCAACACGTCCGGCTATGAGGATGGAACCGAAGGGGAAGAAGCCGCACCCCCAAAGGAGGACGAGCCCGTCAAAAAGAGGGCCAAGGTGACCAAGGTGGACAAGGCAGACGCGACTCCCTTCGCCGCCGAGCCAGAATCCCTCAGGGTAGCTGCTAGCAACTCCAGCTCCCTGCGCAACTTCCGGCCTCTTGCCATCAACAGCGACAGTGTGACAGGTAGCCATCTGCAGGAGGTCCCTCGAGCTCCCACACCCGTTCCTAACGGTCGTCTCAGGGCTGCACCAGGACGGGAGCCCAGCTCCCTCAAGCGACGCGAATCCGCGCTGAGCCAGCGGCCTGTATCAAGCTTTGCAACGAGCGACATGGGTGGCTTCCCTTCTCCCGGCATGATGGACGACGACAGATCGCCAGACTCTACGGCCCCGACGCCAAATTACCCCGAGGACAGTCCCGCGGATATCGGATCCTCGCCACCCGTTCAGCAGGCTACGCCCTATATGCGGTCCAGCCCACCCCCTTCAAGCCCGGTGCTGCCCCCCATGCCGGCAATGGCCCGTCAAGAGCGTAGCATGTCGGGCAATGACGTGAGCGAGCTATTTGGAGAAGGAGACCAGCCCAACCTGGAGGAGCTACCACCGCAACCGCGGACACACAATGCTCCTAAGCAGAGCGTGCCCGTCCAGGTTTTCCAGCTTCAGGACGGCCCCAGCGGCCAGGATCTGGTACATGTTAGGACCTACAACACCCCTTATCCTACGTCTAACACATCAGCCCCCACTGAGAGCTCCCTTCTGCCTCCGGCGAGGCGAGAATCGAGCCGACCACAGTCCAATGCCCAAAGTACAAAGAGGAAGAGGCCGCAGTCGACCGCGACATCACCAAACTTGGCCCCGACTCCACCACCTACAACCGACGCCATTGAACGGGTCATGAGCCCAAACCTGACCTCCACGCCAGCTCCAATCCAAGCTCCGACTCCTATCCCTCTTCCCCAGACCATTCCCGCTCCTGACTCCATCCAAGAGCCCATCTTTGTGCCTATTCCTACCGCCACATCTCCCGCCAACGCCGCCGAAGGCCCAGCACCAACTTCTGCAGCACCACCTCCCGAATCATTTGCAACCACGACGCCTACTCCGGAGCTCTCGCAGCTTGGTGATTTCACAGACGACATCTTCAACGATCCCATAGTTCAGCTCGCCTCTACATTTTCGTCGAGAGATGAAGCACCTCCGCCACTTCAACCACCCTCACGATCTTCACAGCCTCCTCAACCGAAACCGCAAACCTCCAACAAACCCAAGCATCCCCGTCAACTGAACCGATCACAATCCGCAGGGCCGCTCGTATTACCGTCGACCCCGGCTAGCGACCCCATCGGCCCTTCAACCTTGTCCCAACCTCCCACCGTCGGCTCGGATCGCCCATCCTCGGTAGGGGGCGCCGACATGATGCGTCGGCCGAGCTCCATGGGGCCGCTCGCCTTGCCACTTCCCGAGTCTGCCGTGGACCATGCGCCCTCGGCAAACTCAGCAGCTCCGGAGGAAGCCTATCCACCAAGCGATGCCCTTCCACCGCCTTCTTCACCCCCAGCACAGAGGTCCAACAAGAATATCGTGAAGAAGCATGCCATTAAGCAGCGACTGGAAGAGGCAATCAATAATGGGGAGATGCCACCCTTCTGCAGCAATTGCGGCGCCATTGAAACTCCCACCTGGAGGAAGATCTGGATTCAAGAGCGCGACGGCGTCCCAGAGCGTTGTGAATATTCCGAGAAGCCTGGCAAGATTACGGCAGTGGAGGTTTTGCAGCGCGATGAGGACGGCAACCCAACTCTGCATCGCGTCGTCAAGAAGAGTCTAGCCATCACCGATGAGAAGACCAAGTGGCAGGAATCCCTGCTTTGCAATCCGTGCGGCATCTGGCTGACCAAGTGCAAGACTCACCGGCCCCCAGACAGATGGGACAAAGATGCGTCCCGGCTCGGTCAGGAGCGGCGGAAGAGAGGCACCGGCCGGAGCACATCTCGCCCGAAGAAGAATCGTCCCAAGGACGATGCTCCTTTCAACCTCACTTCGGAAGCGTACTTACCCACCGACGCGCTGGACCCCATCGCACCCTCATCGCCGAAGACGGGCGAAGTGATTTCGCTTGACACGAACCCATCACAGAGGACAGAGCGCGTCGGAAGCCAGGACAAAGACAAGGCCAACGGCAACAATGACCTAGAAGTGCGTTCCCAGCCAGGATCATCTCACTCTCAGGGCAGCGGAACAGCTCAAAGCCCCATCGACATCGACTTTGATGAAATGGCCGGCAGCACGAAGAGACTGCTGTTCCCATCTCCGAGAAAAGAAGGGGTGCCGAAAGTGCTTTGCAATGTTGACATCAACATTGTCCAAACTGCAGAGTATCGTCCGGGACAGCACGTCAAGGGAGACCAAGAGAATGTTGCCCTCGCTGTCGTGGCCGGGTCGCATGGAGGCACCGGCAAACTAGACGATCTAGAGGCTCTCTTCAACAGCCCGCTTGAAAAGCGGCCGTCCACCCCACCACCCGACGCAGCACGTCCTCAGGCTGAGGCTTTCAAGACGCCTACACGACCTACGCCAAGCCACAGGCCTATCACTAGAAGTGTTTCACGGTCCCTGCGATCCGCTAAGTCGATCGTCTCGCCTAACCAGCATGCTCTCGAGCAGCAGACCCCCACTAAGACGCCAAGGTCCATGCTGAGAGTGCCCGGTAGCAGCGCCCGGAGACGCAGCCCGCGCGCCCATCAGGGGAGCTTCGATGTCTTTGATTCCCCCGTTAGTCGAAGCATAGTACAATTGCTTTCGGAGGGCAACATGCTGGGAACCGGCGAGAATGAGGTTGACCTTAGCAGCCTGCAAGGCCTCGGGCACATGGAGGAAAGCTTTGACTTTAGCCTGTTGAGCACGGATAATCTGATGCCCAGCTCGCCGTCAAGAGCCGGGTCTACGGGATTGACATTTGATTATGACGGCGTCACTAGTAACATTGGTGACTGGATGGACAGTGTGATGAAGCTCAAGTGATGTTCCTCTGGGGATCGCGGTGAGGAAAAGGGATACGGTACTTTGATGATTGATGTTGGTTTTTTACCTCTTAGCGCATGGAGTTTGGGGATAGGTTTTACAAACGAGCTCTTACACGGGGTGGCATTGAGTCCTTGGTCTCTTGCAGTCAAGAAGAGAGAGCTGTCATTGTTTTTGCCCCTTTGATTTCCTTTACTGTAGTGGCACTCGTCATCAAGTGCTTTAGCATAGTCGATACCAGAGCAATGCTCAATCTTTATGATATATCGCAGGCCCTGTGTCCGCCTCTGATATCTGGGGGGGGTAAATCGCGAGTGGAATGGTGTATAAGAGAGCGCGCTTGACAACGTTCGAATTGCGAGGATACCTGTAATCTCTGTCGGAGCTGGAGAATGTGGGCATGCATTACAATTTGGATTGCCTTCCGCTCTACGCCAATGCTGAATTACTCCTCACGATCTTATTTACATTAGTATGTAGGCGAACTATCTCGAGGAGTTATCTGAAAGACGGGAGGGAGTTTAGCTCAAAGGTACATGCTCGTTGTACCTCCAACTCGTGAGCTCTGCCACTTAACGCGTCGCGTCTCCACGTCCTTCAACTTTCAAACCCCCCACTACACTCAACGTACAAACTTACAACAGAGAGCTTCTTGTTGCCAAAGACGAACCGAAATCGGTGCAATTGGTGCTACAACAATCCCGTTAGTGCTCTCACTGAATCACCAGAAAAGCAGCAACGAAAGAAGCCCGCCAGCTTCGCCAACCGGCCCGCCATGGCCGCCGACGAAATGCAAGCTCGATTCGCTCCCAACGGCGCCCTGGAGGCAGACGTCCTCGGCGAGCTCCAGTCGATGGCGCGGCTGCACGACATCTCGGCCGAGGACCTCTACTTCAAGTGGGAGTCGTACTGCATCAAGATGGACGCGGACGCGCAGGCGGTGACGCTGGACGGCGTGCGCGGCCTGAAGCAGAGCATCCAGGACGAGCTGGAGAAGGCGCAGCGGCGGGTGCAGCTCAAGAGCGAGAGGAAGAGCGCGCCGACGCCGAGGCCCAAGGCCGGCGGTAGAGGAGGAGGAGGCGCGGATGTGTTTGGCATGCTGGACGGCTTGGTGCCGAGCACGCCTGGGTCTGCGTCTGCGAGGTTCCTGGGTGGCAGCAGCAGCAGCAAGACGCCGGGGAGTGGGGGGCTGAGGAGGAGGATGGAGATGCAGAGGGACATTCCGAGTTCGCCGGCGGCTGGGCTCAATTCGCAGATGAAGTCGATGAATCTTCCGTTAGTAAAGAGAGGGACATTATTCCCTTGGTCGGATATGGGGTGATTGATTGGGTGTTGTTTGCTAACCAGTGGTGTTTTGGTGTTGTAGGGCAACATCCTTTGCGGATCGACAGAATGCCGGAGACGTCGTGGAAATCCTAAACGAGGAGCTTCCGCCTGCCGAAGCACCCATTGCGCCTTTCCCCGAGCCGAGAATCAAGCTCACTGCTGCGTCTGACCAGAAGAAGACGGGCTACAAGCCGCTTGCGATGAAGCTGTCGGAGGCTAGCGAGATCCTGGACGACCGAATCGACGACTTCATCGATCTTGTCCGCGAGCACCACAATCTGGAGGACTCTGCCTTTGGCAATGCTGCGACCGCAAGCACAACCGAGGTGGTGGCCGTAGGCCGCATAGCGTCCGACTCTCTCGAGGGGAAGCTCAACGCTGCCTCGATCGTGCTGGAGACGTCCAGGCGGACGGGCAGGGGCCTGAGAGTGCCGCTCAAACTGGATGCGGTCCGGAGCTGGAGCTTCTTCCCGGGCCAGATTGTCGCGCTCAGGGGAAGCAACATCACAGGGGACGAGTTCATCGTCAAGGAGATTCTCGAGGTGCCTCTTTTGCCGAGCGCTGCCTCCAGTCTGGCGGCCCTGGAGGCTCACCGGGAGAAGCTCAAGGGCGACCCGGACGCCATGGACTCGGACTCGGACCCTGCGCCGCTCAACATTCTTTACGCAGCCGGGCCGTACACGGCCGACGACAACCTCGACTATGAGCCGTTACAGGCGCTCTGCAGTCAAGCAGCCGATACATACGCCGACGCCCTCGTTCTCACGGGGCCGTTCCTTGACATTGATCATCCGCTTATTGCTACGGGCGACTTTGACCTTCCTGAAGAGGCCTCGTACGACCCGGACACGGCCAACATGAACACCGTCTTCAAACATCTCGTCGCCCCGGCGCTAAATCGCCTCGCCTCCGCCAATCCTCATCTCACCGTCATTCTCGTCCCTTCGGTGCGCGACGTCCTCGACAAGCACGTCTCGTGGCCGCAGGACACCATCCCCCGACGAGAGCTCGGCCTGCCCAAGTCGGTGCGCATCGTTTCCAATCCGATGACGCTGTTCATGAACGAGGTGGTGGTCGGATTGTCCAGCCAGGACGTGCTCTACGAGCTGCGCAGCGAGGAGGTCTCCAAGGGGGCGCCGGCGGGAGACCTCATGAGGAGGCTGTCTCGCCATTTGATCGAGCAGCGGCATTTCTTCCCCGTCTTCCCGCCGACGGACAGGTCGAGGCTGCCGAAGACTGGGACGGAGGAAGGGCTCGCGACGGGGGCGATGCTGGACGTGAGCTATTTGAAGTTGGGCGAGATGGTCAATGTTCGGCCTGACGTGTTGCTGACGCCCAGTTCACTACCTCCTTTTGCAAGGGTACGTCCTTTCCTATATGCACTTTCCTTTTCCTACTTTGCAGTTGTTTCTTATTAGAATCGTCTGACTAGGGGATATTAGGTCGTTGAGAGCGTTTTAGCCATCAATCCGGGGTCTCTATCGAAGAGGCGTGGACCTGGAACGTATGCTCGCATGACGCTTTACCCTCCACCGTTGGATGGCGAAGTAATAGACGGCTTGATAAGTCACAGGGTATTCGACAGGGCGCGGGTAGAGATTGTAAGGATATAGAAGAATGGGGAAGCAGGTCCGAATTAAAGATGTAATTCTGTTTTGCTCATTTGAGTCATTTTCCTCCTTTTGTTTTTGGCTATGGTCTATGCCAACTAGGTAGATTTGGGGGGTATAAATTTGTACAGTTATTAAATGCGTAGGTATCGGATGCGTTGTTGCATCTTCCACTGACAGACTCAATGTAAGCCATGTTGACCTTCTTATGCATGCGTCTTCACTCCCTACTATCAACCTTGCGCCTCTTGTCGCCATCATACCGATCCATTTCCCGAGACGTGCTCCTCTTTCTGCGATTCCAGTCATCATCCGGCCGAAAGCGGTCATCCTCACCACCGTCAAACCGGCGCTCTCCCCTCCTCCTATCGCCATCAAACGCGCCCCATCGCCCCGTATCCTCGGTCCGCATATCCTTGTACTTTGTCGCGCCCTTCTTGCCCAGCTTCGTCATGTCCCGCCTCTGCAGATACTCGGGCAGGGCCTCGCGGTTGCGCACATCGTCTTGGATGCGCGAGCCCATGATGTCCCGCTGCAGCAGGCCCGCGGCGGCCGTCTCCTCCTGGAAAAAGGCGCCCCGATGGTAGTACTTTTGCATGTACGCCATCTTGCCCTTGCCCTCCTTCTCCTCGCGCTGCCTGGCGAGGAAGGCCTCGTCCTCGGCGGCGCGCTCCTCTTCGGTCAGGTTCCGGCGGCGCTCCACCTCGGCGAGCTCCCTCTCGCGCTCCTCAATGGCCTGGCGCGCGCGCCGCAGGCGCTTGAGCTCGCGCACGCGCCACGCGGCCTCCTCGGCCTCGGGGTCCAGCCCGTCCGTGGTGTCGACGTCGGAGCCCGAGTCGTCCTCGTCGTCCCAGTGCTTCTTGCCGGCGGCGCGCGCGGCCAGGTCCTTTTTGATTTGCTCCTCGACGAGCTCGTCGGTGGCCTTTTTGCGGGCTTCTTCTTCTGCCGCTTGGCGGGCGGCTTCGGCGTCGGCGTCGGCGTCGGGGTTCTTGCCGGCGGAGCGTTGGCTTTTGGGTATGAATTTGGGTCGCATCATTAATCTCCTTGGCGCTTCTTCTTCTGATTCTGATTCTGCACTGCTTTCCTCTTCTTCTGAGCCGCTTTCATCATCTGACTCTTCTTCCTCTTCCTCTTCTTCTTCTTCCTCGGTGACGAAGCCTTGTTCGGCGGCTAGCCGCTCCGCCTTCTCCGCGGCGATGCGACGCGCCTCGGCGGCTTCCGCATCTTTACGGCGCGAGTCGAGGTCGACCTTGTTCAGGTTGCTGATAATCTTGCCTGCGCTGAGGGCTTTGGGGGGAGGCGCGACGGCAACGGGGGCGATGGGTTCGTCGGCGTCGCTGGCGTCGGAGTCTGAGGAGGAGGAGGAGGAGTCGGCGCCGGTGGGCTTGCCGGCGCGGTGGCGGGAGGGTTTGATGGGGTTTGCGGTCATGCGCTTGGGAGGCATTGTGGGCGGTAAGAGGAGGGAGGTTCCCTTGGTGGTTGGATGAGATGGAGAGGGGGGAGAGGAGGATGAGGTTGGAGTTGACGTTGTTAGAGGGAGAGTCTTGGAAAATCGAGGTGGGTCTGCGATAAGGGACGGTACGTCAGTTATCGAGCTACTAGCGGGAAGTTTATACGGCTTTCAACCAGATCAGTCAGTCAAAGCCATCCAAAACTTGGGCAATCTCATGAATAATTCCTTGAATAAGCATGTCTATGTATTGTAAGAAGACAGGCTACTCTATCGGAGGCTTCTCGGGGCGGGTTTCTGATACCTGCAAGCCCAATTGAAGAGTTTGCTCTCGCGGTGTTTGGCTCTTAGGCTGCTGTGCAATATATGCTAGGTACATAACACACGGCGTCTGCGGCCTAAGTAATAGTCCTCTTACCTACTATCTGTAGACCACGAATGATGAAAACCATCAGTCTCTGGAGCCTATACATATGATGGCGATATCTATCGATATCTACAAATAAGTTTGACATATTGATGTGATCATGAATTGGACTCCCGTTGTTGACAAAGGTCGCCTCTTGGCCGTCTGATAGGGTAGCTCTGCTTGGGAAATGCGGAGCAGGCCCCTCGTCTTCACGTCACAGCTCCACCAGCCAAGCTGTAGCTCAGACAGAGCTTCTTGAGCTTCAACTTGTCTATTCTAATCGCTGAAATCCATCTCAACATCTCCTTGTTTCCATCGACAGAGGGAGAACCTCAGTAGTCAATCGTGAAGGGAATCGGCTTCTCACGTCTGCCGTTCCTCCAGTGACATCTCTGGCTTAGAGAGTCATCCTCTCATTACCTCGCTATCGACAATGGCGCAGCGAACAGTTCTCGTCACCGGTGCCACCGGCCTGCTGGGCAGAGAAGTCGCCGCCGCCTTTCGGAACAGCAGCGGATGGAACGTCAAGGGCTCGGGTTACTCGCGGGCAGACGGCGTTGATATCATCAAGCTCGACCTGGAGAGCGGAGCTGATATTGCCAAAACAATAGACGAGATACGGTGCGTTGATGCTCATTTGGCGGCTGTGCATAGCCGATATAACGATGCTTCACCCCGGGTTTGAATGCTGACGAGTCTCTTCTGAGCATACGACAGCCCCGACGTGGTAGTTCATTGTATGTACTCTGTGCACCGAGTGTTTAATCGATGGAAGCAGCAGGGCTCGGAGCGGGATTGCTGACTGACTTGGCTATTCACTTCCAGGCGCCGCGCAACGGTTCCCAGACAAGGTGGACAAGGATCCAGAGGCGGCACGGACGCTCAACATTGCCGCCAGCAAGTCGCTCGCCAGCGTCACTGCTGCTCGCGACATTCTGATGATTTACATCTCCACGGACTATGTCTTTCCTGGCCGGCCCGGCGAGGCTCCTTACGAAGCCGACGCCACCCCCGAGCCTACTAATCTCTATGGCCAGACCAAGCTGGACGGCGAAAAGGCCGTCCGAGAGGAGTATGCCATTGCTGGAAAGGAAGGCCTGGGCGTCGTCCTTCGAGTCCCGGTGCTCTACGGCCACGCGGAGACGCCCTCGGAGAGCGCCGTCAACGTGCTCATGGACAGCGTCTGGAAGGCCCAGACGCAGGGCACCAAGATCAAGATGGACCATTGGGCCATTCGCTACCCGACCAACACGGAAGATGTAGGGAGGGTCTGCCACGGTAAGTCTCGTCTCATGCTGCTCTACAGTTGGACAGACGTCCGCGCCGGGCTTCCCAATGTCTCATGAACACCATCTCACTCTTTCCTCGACCCTTGATATTTCGTTCTATTGCAAATGGAGAAGCTCCTCCGATGCTGACTGCACTTCTCCCCCGTTTCCACAGACGTGGCGGTCAAGTACCTCGATTCGAGCGATCGCAAGCATCTGCCCCAAATCCTCCAGTTCTCCAGCGAAGACAGAGTGACCAAGTACGAGATCTGCCAGCGCTTTGGCGACATCATGGGCTTGTCCATTGCCAACATTGAGCCCAACACGGAGGGCAACGACCCCAACGCCAGCGTGCAACGGCCGTATGATTGCCATTTGAGCACCCGGGAGCTCAAGAATCTCAACATCGACGTTTCGACCTGCGATTTCATCAGCTGGTGGCGCCGCGAGGTTCGCGCCTTTCGCAAATAGTTATTAATAGCCCAGCTCTCTTGACCGAACACGGTTTTGCATTGATGACAATCTTGTTGTCCACACCCGGCTTATCAGAGCAATGTGTGCATACCTACTTGTCTGAAGATGCACTTTATCACCTACTTCCTTGGAGCACATGCGAGCTCGGGGACATGTGCACTGCCGCCCTCCATGCGTGCGCTGATATGCCAGTACATCACGGACGAAGACTCGACACCCACGTTGCTGTTCAGCTGGGCACATGTATCTGTGAATACCACTACATGTCCATGTCACTAACAATATCCTGTCATATACGCGCGGAAGCGCAAGTAGGGAGGC
>LFMI01000302.1:0-13115 GCA_001050175.1 Trichoderma parareesei | reverse complement strand
GGGGGGGGGGTTCCGCTTAGAAGGCGACATTAAGAATGTTAGTATTTCAACCGCCTCCGCCTCCATGACCCGCCGAGGAGATGCCTTCGATTAACCCAGGTTCACCGGAAGTCCTTTTCGAAGGGGCATGGAGCACCGTGACGATATTGGGGGCAGATCCATGCCTGCTGGACCCTGTCAGGGATTGTCGGCACCGTATAGTAAGTGAGTACAGCAGGCGAAGGCGAGGGGCAAATCGGTGATGCTTGCCATACTGACAGTTGCTGGATGGCATAGCGCAAATGTTCCAGTCATACCTGCGAGCGCTCTAGAAAGTCCCCTTGCATGACTTTTCTTCACTACAATGAGACACACACTTGATCGACGCCGTTGAATCTTTGTGTCCGCACCGACCGTCGACAAGCTGGCCAAATTGAGACCCCCACCAGGAAAAAGCAAATACTCGAACGAACCCCCTTTGCAATCGCCGGGATGCCTCTGGAATTGTACTACTAGCGATTGTACCACTACTCGCCACGACAAGGCTTACTGCAAGCGAGGAGATATTTTAAGACATTGATCTGTTCGATGCCGGCGGAGATCCTTGAGAGGCGGACGGTGGAGGGGGCCTCTTGGAGGCTCATGGCATTTGGCGATATGACCCTGCCTCATACGCATCGACGTCTGGCAGGGCGACTCCCTGATCTTCAGCACGAAGCCTGTCGCTTGTGGCCACGAGGTGTCCGGACAAGAAGGACAAGAGAGATTGCGTCGATTGAGCTTGCTCTCCTAGACGCTTCCCTTTTCTCCAGCATATTTCCTCGGGTCGCCGCCTTGCTTTCCACCTGCTTCCCCAGAGAGCTGTTCCTTCACGAACGGCTTCTTTTCCTCGGACTGCTCATTCCATTGGACACATCGAAACAGGTGACTCTTTCTACGAAACTCGAGTTGCCACCTCTGGTACGTCAGCTGCGGAACTTGGTTCCCGAGAGAACGGCTCAGCAACGGGTTATATTCTGACGTTAAGCTTTCCTGACAGCTGCACTTACACCGATTGCTGGGTGCGCCACTCCCGCAGTCCTTGTACCTGTTTATACAGGCTGTCATCGAGTATATTAAAGCATCGCCGGCAGAAGAAAAAGGGAACAGAAAGGGCAAAACAGAAATAAGGAGACTAAAAAGGAGAATCAGGAGGGAAAAAAGCTCCTCTTTGTCCCCCTTGATTCTGCCGCATAAACCCGTGCGGAATCACTCCCGAAGCCTTTAATCTCTGCTGCGTGACAGCTAGATTGACGGGCTAGGTTGCGTCTCAGCCCAAAACAGCAATCGAGCACATTCACTCGGTGTTTGTGGCTGGCGTTAGGCGGCTGATCGACTGACGGGATCCTCTGTCTGGGCTGCCAGGGCGCAACCCAGTGAAGCTGACAGCGGCTCCAGGGCCCTCCTCCAGGCACCACAGCCGCCATGACCGCTGCAGGCGAGGTCCCTGCAGCCCCCCCAGGCCCCGAACTGCAGCCGCCCAAGACGCCGCGCTCGTTTGGAGGGAAGAGCATCTCGCGCTTCAATCTATTCCGCGACCCTGATGCGCCGCAGAGCTCGCCGGGTTCCAAAAGCCCCTGCTACCACTCTCAAGCAACACAAGCACAAGCACAAGCACAAGCACCAGAACAACACACACCGGCACAGCTCCAGCCGCCGCCGCTCATCCCCAACCTCGTGCTCAGCGCAAACTCCAAGATCGACTCGACCCCGTCGCTGCTGGAGCGCAGATTCTTTGGAGGCGACCTCAAGCCGCCGCCATCGCCCTCGGCCAGGTCCTTCGTCTCAGAGCCCGGATCGCCGCTGGGCTCGCACTTTGGCACCCCGTTGAGCCGCACTGCCAGCAGGACCGAGCGGGAAATCGACGAGCTCGCCGCCCAGCTGGACCTCGAGCTTGACGAGGCCCGTCGCAAGAAGGCAGAGGCCCTGCAGAGCTGCCAGGAGGAAGACGCCGCTCGCTGCGCAGACGACGTTGCGCGACTCGAGGCCGAGCGGGAGCTTGTCATCGACGAGCAGCGCAAGTTTGACCTGGCCCGGCTCCAGGCGCAGCCGCCCTCGACCCCGTCCTCGACCAAGCCCAAGCGAGTCCTCGAGAAGCTCAACCTCTTCTCCAGGAGCGCCAGGAAGCCCAGCAGCTCCAACCTGGGCCAGCCGCCACTCACCCCTCTGCCGCCTGCTACGCCCAACTCCATCGCGCCCAGTATCTTCACCCCTACGCCAAGCATCGGCGGGAGAAGCAGCCTCGACGACTCTCCCCCGTTCAACCCCTCGCAAAGGATGAGCTTCATCCAACCGCACCCGGATGGCGACGCGCCCATCTCTGCCATCAATGGCGGTGAACGAGTGAGTGCCCGTTGGCTCGCACCTTTATCCTCGTGTGACTCTGCTTGCTCACTTGCTGACCCCTCTTCTCTTAACCCCTCCCCCTTGCAGCGTGTTACCGTTCGATGCATGTCGTCTACCCTCAAACTGGAGGTAACCACCGAGACTACGCCGGAGGATATCCTCATCGCAGCGGCTGCGCAGACACAGCATGACGTTGATGTTGAAACGAGTGTCGTCATTGAATGTTACGATACCCTTGGCCTGGACCGGCGCATGCGACGCTATGAGCATGTACGAGACAGCATGAACTCCTGGGACCGGGACCAGGACAACTCGCTCTTGATTGTGCCATGTGACACGCCGGGAGACGACGACAGTCTCGAGCTCTCGGCTGTCCCTCAGACAGACGAGCCCGCGCCTGGCTTCACCATCTACCTCTATCACTCCCCGCGCCCTGGCAAGTGGAGCAAGCGGTATGTCACTCTGCTGAATACCGGCCAGATGTTCGCCTCCAAGCGTGCCGACGCGCAAGTCGGTGACAAGGACAGTACATCCTTGTGCCATCTGTCAGACTTTGACATCTACAAGCCCAGGGAGAGCGAGGTGAAGCGGCATCTCAAGCCCCCCAAGAAGATCTGCTACGCCATCAAGAGCCAGCAAAAGACTGTCGTCTTTCCCAACGGCGAGAATTTTGTCCATTTCTTCTGCACCGACGATGCCGCGACAGCCCACAAGTTCTTCAGCCATGTGCATGCGTGGCGGAGCTGGTACATTGTCAACAAGATCACGCACTCGCGCCCGGTCGAGGTGCCTCCGCCCCTGAACCTGGCCATGGACATTGGCCCTATACAGCGCATCCCAGACAAGTCTCCACGGGTCTCTAGTGGCCTGACCATTTCTACCGGAACCTTTATTGATGAGGCTGACTTCACCAAGGCCATTGAAGAATCTACAAGGAAGCTGGCGCTGGAAGCTGAACTCAACAAGAACAAGCCCAGGAGGCGGAACGAGTCCAGCGCCTCTGTCAGCCCCAGCGTCAAAGGCGACCAAGCAACCTTTTCGCCCACTGGCTTGCTGGGCGACGCGTATGAGAAGCGCAAGGAGGAGGCGGCCGCCGCCGGCGAGGCCGCGACTGACGGCACAGCAGTCAAGAAGATTGAGGGCCCATTCACAGAAGGCCCGTCCTTGCTAAACAGCATGGGCCTGTCGTCTCCCAAGTCACCTGAGCAGCCTCCTGTGAAGTCCTGGTTCCCGTCCGCCGCTGAGCACAGCGCGCGCAACCGGAGCGCTTCCATCTCCAAACGGCCTGTGACGGCCGACCCTTCGACCAAGACTGCTCACGGCAAGGGGCAGGGGCCGCTCTTGGACTTTGCGAACAACAACTTCCCAGAACCGCCACGGATCCGAGACGGCCCTCGACACGGCCCCGGCTCCAGACAGGGACACGGGCTGCGCCCTCCACCGGGTTCGCCTCTTGTCACATTTGCAACCGGGGGACAGCAAGCACCGCCCGCGTCGCCAGGAGGAAGACACCGACCGCCTCCCGCCGGTGGTCCCATGCCGCCTTCAGGAGCTCCAAGTTCGCGAAGCCGTAGCCACTCGATAGCTAGTGCCAATAGTGGTGCTTCTCGACGCTACCCGATCTCTGCCGATGAGATTCCCCCAGCATCTTTGCAAAACCGGCAACCCGGTCCACGTTCGAACCGAATGCCCCCTCATTCGCCTCGTGACGCCTCCTCGCGGGGCCACGACCATCGCCGTCCGGGTCCTTTGCTGCAGGAGCGTCAAGAACGTCCCAAAGAGCGACCCAGGGAGCGTCTCCAAGAGCGACGGCCCGGGCCTCTTGTGAACTCAGCCCGATGAACGACGGTCTATAACTGTCTGCAGAGTACATACATGAGGCACTACTGCCGACCGATGGATGAGAGCGATTCGCATTTTCTTGTCATGAAACTCCGAAAGCAGAGGCACAACATATTTCCACAGTCGGGTTTTTGGTATTCCCTTTGTTCAGTTGTCTTGAATAACCCATCATGGTCATAGCGGTGGTCCGTCTCTTGTTCGTTTTCCCTTTGTTCGTCCTTTTCCAAGGGCGAGTTGCCCCGGGATGGCCCCTGAAGCTACCTCACCTAAGCAAGGCATGGCACGGTGAAGATTATGGAAGAAGGGAATGTGGAGGGTGTTGGGTTGCATGTGTCATTTTTAATTGTTTGTTTTATTAGAGGAGCTGCGCCATCATTTACGGCATACAGGATGTCTCCTTCCTGGTATTATACAGTATGGGCACGCGCACAGAGAGAAGGGGAGGAGGAAAAGAGAGATATATCATGGAAGAGGCCATTGTAGTAGTTCATAATACATACTCATCCACTGTGTTCTTTTGGTTTGTTTTATCTCCCGTTGAGCCTTCTTTCTCTATATGCGGCGTAACTATATATTAATGTTGATTTTGGTTCTCTTGTGGTCTCTACCATGTACGACATCTAAAACGCTGTAAATTCGCTCCGGTTTGTACAGACGCCGACTGCTTTCTTCTTTTTTCATAATCCACAAGATTGACGGGTGAGAGGAAAAGGTAAATTGCTTATTTGCTTCGCTTGTAGATCTTGCCCAGGAACACCTCAAAGACCTCCTTCTTGAGGCCCTGGCTCTCGTCAATCTTGTTGATGAGGTCCTTGAGCTCGGCGGCGCGCTTCTCCTCAAACTCCTCGTAGCGCTCCTTGAGCTTGAGGTCGTTGTAGAGCTGCTTGATGGCCTGCTCCTTGGCGTCGTCCTTTTGGCCGTAGTTGTCCTCGAGGATCTTGCGCTGCTCGGGGGTGACGATCTGGAGGGCCTGGTTGACGAGCCAGGAGCACTTGTTGTCCTTGATGTCGGTGCCGATCTTGCCAATGTGCTCGGGGAGGCCAAAGTTGTCGAGGTAGTCGTCCTGGATCTGGAAGTACTCGCCGAGGGGGATGAGGATGTCCTTTGCGGTCTGGAGGTTCTGCGGGGTGGCGATGTCGAGGAGGTAGAGGGCGAGGGCGACGGGGAGGTAGAAGGAGTAGTAGGCGGTCTTGTAGATGACGATGAAGGTGTACTTTTCCATGGAGAAGTTGTCGAGGTTGACCGTGTCCTCGGGGGCGGTGAGCAGGTCGCAGAGCTGGCCGAGCTCGGTCTGGAAGGACGTCTCGTGGAAGAGCTCGACCATGTCGATGTAGCGCGGGTGGTCGCGGAAGAACTTCTTGAGGATGATGTAGATGCCCGACTCGAGCAAGAAGGCGTCGTTGATGGCGACCATGCCGACGCCCTCCTGGCGGTACCAGCAGGGCTGGCCGCGGCGCGTGATGCTGCTGTCCATGATGTCGTCGGAGACGAGGAAGAAGGCCTGCAGGAGCTCCGTCATCCAGCCCAGCGTCGCCGCCTTGAAGTATTCCTCCTCGGTCAGGGGGCGGCCGAGGATGACGGAGGCGGAGTCGGGGACGGACATGCCGCGGTTGCATTTGCCGCCGAGGGGGTTGACTTCGAGGTTCTGTGAGAAATGAGCGTGTTAGCTACTTGATCTGGACAATGGATCTCAGAGTGCTTCTTGTCGTTGCCTATCCCTCCCCGTTCTTCTTTCTAGACGATATACGGGATTTACGTGCTCGGGTAATTGATGTTCTTCCTTACCTTCTTGAACCAGTTCAGCTCCTTCTCGGGCAGCTTGTATGATCGAGCATGGTCGAGGAGGGCCTCTTCCAGCTTGGGGTAGACGGCTTCAAACTCCTTGAGGGTAGTCTTTTGAGCCATTGTGACGGTCGAGTGTGGTATTAGAGGGTTCAATTGAATAGACAAGACGAAACAGAGAGGCGAAAACGATTCAAGAACAAAGATTCAAGAAAGAGAGAGAGGGAGAGAGAGAGAGAGAAGAGGAAGAGATAATACAATGATATACGTGTTGGGCCAAGTGTTGGGTCGAACTTCGGTTACTCGAAATGGACGAGACCCTCCGACCCCTCTATCCAATTGCCAGCCAAAAAATTGCCAGAGCCGAACCGGGGAGGGCCCCTCATTGCCTTTTCCCGTTTGGAGGGGGCGGTGAGTGAATGGTCACTTGTAGAGGGTACTCTTAGCACCATCAGCTGTAGCGCATATAGTGAAGTACAGTCTACTAAGCCCCGGCATTAGTCGCTGTGACGGCGCGGCTTGGGATGGACACAGCCGGTGGAAGTTGGTGTGCCGGTACCTAAAATAAGTAGTGCTAGGCGGGCGGTATTACTTTGCTTAGGGGGCGGTATTCCAGCTGCGCTAGGCCTAATTAAGTTATAGTTTATACACACTAGCAGGCCACACTAAAATACAGTATAGGATTATAGTATTAAAAACAGTATATAAGATATAAAGTGTATTATAGTTATAAAAAATGTAAAATAAAGCTATTATAAAGCTTTTTATAAGCCCGGCTGCGTGGCTAGGATAACTTCCTCTACTTCCTTAATAATAGCGCTACTGCTTCCTTAAGCCTTACTCCCTTAGCTTTAGCTTTAGCTGCTATAGCTGCAGCTACTGCTGCAGCCTTATTCTTATTCTTATCCTTATTCTTATCCTTATCCTTTTTTATATCTGCTTTAAGATCCTTAAGCTATAAAATTTACTACTATTTATAATCTCTTTATAAATAGCTATAATAATGCTGCTAAGGCCTATAATAACTTAATCTTAGCTAAAGAGAGTATATACCTTATACTTATAGTTAGTTGCCAGCTGCTAGGTTAAATTAAGCTTATTAAAGATAACTGCAGCTATATTAAAGCTACTGTAATACTTAGCTGCGCTATAAAACTAGGTCTTAATATAGGTTATAAGTTATAATTAATAGGTGCCTAGCCGTTTTAAAAAAGCTATAGCCTTTTTTATAAATTTATAATAATATTAAGATTATATATTTATAAAAGCAGCTTATTAAAATTCTAGGAGAGAGACCTTTAATTAGTAAGGATTATATAAATAGTAAAAGAGAAATATATTAAGGGTTTATTAAGCTATTATTATAAATAGATTAATTCCTTTATTAAAGGCTTGCCTTTATTTAGCTAGTAAGAAATTTTATAAATATAAAGAAGGGCATACTGCTATATAAAAGTATAGCCTTTAGGTATATAAGGTAAAAAAGCTCTTCCTTCCTTAGCTATAGCAGCAGCTATATATTACTAATAGTATAGTAAATTAATTATAGTATAGCTAATTTCTATAAGCAGTCTGCTTAGCTAAGCCTAGCTAATAAAGCTATTTTATAGCTTTATTTTTTACTTAGTAGTAATTTAAATATAATTACACTTTTTCTTTTTTATTATTTATAAAATAGCCTTATAAAGATAAAGGCAGTTACTAGTCTTAATAAAAAGGAATAACTTTAAGTCCTTATAGGCAGTCTTTATAAAACTATTTATCCTTTACTTATAATTTTAGTATTATTTAATATAGTAATAAAAGTTTAGTTAATATAAAGGAGATATTTATTAATAAAATAGTTAATAATTACACTCTGCTGCTTACTAAAAATATTAACTAATTCCTTTTAAGCCTTTATAAAATTACTCTCTTCTTTTATAAATATAATATAGCTTTAAGCCTGCTTATAGCCCTCCTTACTATAATTAAACTTCTGCTATACCTTATTAGCTATAGCCTTATTAGCTGTAGCTATAGCCTTATTATTATTATTACTATCCTTTTATTATAAGTTAATCTTAAAGTAGATATTAGTATTAATATAAAAAAGGCAGAGCTGCTGCTATATATTTAAAAATATATCCTTTAATATATTTTTAGTGCTATTTCTTTATTAGTAATAATAACTTAAAGTGCTAGGATTTTAAGCTACTGCTAAAAGTTATTAAAGTGGCTATATAGCTAGTTATAGCCCTCCTGCTTTTTAATATTTATTAAGCTAAAGGTAAAGTTTATTATAGACTTTTAATTAAAAACGCTAGTAACTTAAAAAAGTATATTTTATAGCAGTTAGTCTTATATATATTATTAAGACTAAGAACCTTTAAAAAGCACTTTTATATAGCCTTATACTAAGAATATATTTAAAATACTGCCCTTACTTTCTAAAGGTTATAATTATAATAGAGAATAATATAATAAAGGCCCTTAATTTAAAAGAGCTTAATTTATTACTAGATTAATATTAAACCTTTTAGTTTAGCCTAATAGATATATTAGTAGTTATTATATATATCTTTTTATTAAAAGTATAAAGGTCTTTAGGTTATTAACTATACTTTTATAATATTACCTATCTCCTAGGCATTAAAAGACTAGTATAGTAATATTAAGTTCTTAATTTTATACTATTACTTTATTTAGCAGTAATAGATACTATAGGCAGAGGGATTTAAAGTTTTTTTATAATTATAGTAACCCTTAGATATATAATAAGTCTATTTTTAATCTAACTTCTTTATAGCTAAGGCTATAATCTTAAACTAATAGTTAAGCTTTATAATTATAGTTTTCCTAAGCCTAGCGCTATAAGGTAGCTGCAAGGCTCCTTAATTATAAATAATTATATAGTATATAAGAATAACCTTATTATTAATATTAACTTTATTACTAGGCGACTTCTTAATAATAGCAGCGCTATTATTATAATAAAATATTTATAAAGAGTTAAAAAGGTTATTAAATAAGTTAAAAAGCTATAATAGCAGTAGTAGTAAGATATTTTAGCTAAGAGCTTTTTTTATAGCTTCCTTTATAGTGTTTTAATTTATAGTATTATCTTCCTTTATAGTATTTTTATTTATAGTATCTTCCTTTATAGTATTATTTTTATTTATAGCATTATTTTTATATATAGTATTATCTTTAATCTTTATAGTATTTTAGTAATCTTCTTTAAGGCTAGCAGTATTATCTAGTGCTTTAAGAAAAGATAGATTATTATTATTACTGTTAAAGGGGCTAAAGCTATTATTAGCAGTAGCAGCAGGGCTTAGATTATTATTATTACTAAGGCTAAATTTATTATTAAGGGTGTTAAACTAGATATTAAGGGCTGTAGTATAAATAAAGTTATTATTAATATTTTAAGAGTTCTCTTTAAGACCTTTTAATTAAGGAAAGTTATTGCTTAGGTCCTAGAGGAAGTTAGCAGTATAGGAGAAGTTGCTATTTATTACAGTAGCCTTATTATAATAGCCTTATTGCAGTAGCTTTAACTTTAGCTAAGGCAGGAGATATTATATACTAATTTAATAAATGCTAGCGCTATGCACTATATTTTAGTAAGGCGGGCTAGGCGCTGCTAAACCTTTCTTAAACAGGCTAAGCGCGGCTGGAATACCGCCCCCTAAGTAAAGTGATACCGCCTGCCTAGCACTACTCCCTGAAATTTAGGGGTGGGCAGGCGCCGTTGGTTGCTCTTGATTGCTGGATGATATCGGAGGGTGATGGCGCTCATAATATTGTATTGAGGTACTCCGTGCAGAACCTGGCCAAGTAGTACAGTAAGGACACTGTATAACTGCGAGACAGTTGCAGCCACCGCGAGCATTCTGCCAGTTTTACAAGCGACACTGTGTACTCGACACTACTTCCCAGGCAATACGAGTACGGGACCAAAGGCACGTACTCGGGTCTGACTTGCAGCTCTTATCGCGACATCCACCATCTCACACCAAGCTCAACACAGTCGATGCCGCAGCCTGATGCGATTCGCAGACGCCGGACACTGACGCCCTGCATGAGAGTTACTAATAGGCTCATGACATAGAACGAGAGGACAAGGGTTTCGGCACTCACTGCAAGGCCGCGGGTTGGGCCTTTGCGCCGCCAGTTGCACCGGTTACTCTCAGTCGTTGTTGTTGTTGTTGTTGTTGTTGTTTTGATTGCAAGCCATGGCGCTCAGTCCTCACGAGGTCGCGCAGCTCAGGGTCGCTCTGCAGGACGCGGTGGTGAAATGCTCCGAGCGGTGTCTCTACCAGTCGGCAAAATGGTTAGCTGCCCATATGGTTCTTCGTGATGCTCGAAACTTTGTCGAATATGCGTCATCACGGTGTAAGGCACAAGGCTAATCATCTTACTATCAAGGGCAGCCGAGCTTCTCAACGCAGTGCCAGAATCGGACGAGGGCGAGGATGACGCCGCTGGTGCCGAGCTCAAGCACACGTCGCCCATCTTCTCACCAAACCAGGATGCCGACGAGGCTGCTCTGGAAGCAAAGGAGCTCAGCAAGTACCTCCTCGCCAAGTCCCTCTTTGACTGCAAGGAGTACGACCGCTGCGCCGCCGTCTTCCTGCCGGACTCGCTGCTGTCGACTGTCCTCGACTCGCGCCTCGAGAAGCCCCCGGTGGCTGTCAAGGGCAAGGGTAAGTCCAAGGCTACGGATGACGCGAAGCAGAGTGCGATCCCGCTGCCCAAGCTGAGCCAGAAGAGTCTGTTCCTGGCGCTATATGCCAAATTCATGTCTGGCGAGAAGCGCAAGAATGAAGACTCGGAAATGGTCATGGGGCCTCAGGATCTGGGCACTGTTGTCAACAAGCAGCTTCTCATTGTGGGGAGGTTTCTGGCTGCTTGGTTTGAGGAGAGGACGACGGATGATGACGAGGTTCTCGGAAGCCAAGGTTGGCTGGAATACCTGTACGTGGAAAGCCTTTGTCGCCATTGCCAAAGTGTATGGAGGACCACTAACATCAGCCATTGAACAGATATGGCATGGTGCTTGCCAAGGAAAAGAATGATGAAAAGGCCTTGGAGTTCTTCATCCGCAGCGTCCACAAGTATCCCATGAACTGGGGCTGCTGGTTAGAGATGACGTCTCTAATATCAAGAGTCGAAGACGTAAGTGCTCGATCCCCAGCACCACCTGGAGCTCAAACTGATCAATGTCTGCAGCTGAACCGGATATGTCGACACTGTCCTCAGAATATCGTTTCTTACATGTTCCACCTGCACACATCACTTGAGCTGTACCAGCAATCCGCAGGGCTCGCCAACTCTCTCGACCAGCTTCTCTCCATCTTCCCGACATCGTCTTTCCTCCTCACTTGTAACGCGCTTCTAGCCTACCACGCCAAGGATTTAATGGCTGCTGAGCAGCACTTCAGCAGGCTACTGTCACTCCATCCACACAGACTGGACTCTTTGGACCATTATTCGAACATCCTCTACGTGCTAAACCTTCGGCCAAAACTCGCCTTCTTAGCCCACCTGTGTTCGAGCGTGGACAGATTCCGACCCGAATCCTGCGTCGTCATCGGGAATTACTACTCGCTATTGTCAATGCATGAGAAAGCAGTGGGATATTTCCGCCGAGCACTGACGCTCGACAGATCATGTCTTTCCGCTTGGACCCTGATGGGCCACGAGTACGTGGAGCTGAAGAACACGCACGCTGCCATCGAATCATATCGGCGGGCTGTGGATGTCAATCGGCGCGACTACCGTGCTTGGTACGGCCTCGGACAAACCTACGAAATGCTGGAAATGCATACATATTCGCTATGGTACTATAAAAAGGCAGCAGGTCTTCGTCCCTGGGATGGCAAGATGTGGATGGCGGTTGGCTCGTGCCTCCAGAAGATGGGCCGAGAGCGTGATGGCATCAAGGCGCTCAAACGCGCTCTGCTGGCCGATGCCTACTATGACGCTGGCAGCAGCTTTGGAAGCGGCGGAGATTTACTGGGCGCTCGCGGTGCCACTGGTCAGATGGATCCAGAGATCCTTTTGCAGATTGCCACCATGTATGACCAGCTGGGCGAAGAAGAGGAGGCCAAAGCTTACATGGAGCTGTGCATGGCGCAAGAAGATGGCGGCCCAGCTGCTGCGGGAAATCATGGTGAGTCTGTGAGGATTCACAATGACTCACCGGGAGGCTCCGAAGGCTATGCCGAGCGAGAGGATGCCAATGCACAAGGGAACGCAGAGGGCACCGGTGTCACGGCTGCGACCAGCAAGGCACGGATGTGGCTGGCAAAGTTCGCCATGCGCACGGCAGATTACCAGACGGCGAATCGACTGGCCGCCGAACTGTGTCAGGATGGAGTCGAGGTCGAGGAAGCAAAGGCGTTGGCGCGCGAGGTGAGATCGCGGCTTGAGGCATCGGAGATGCTGGGACCTGCAAGCTAGCAGCGGGTGCCAAACACTTGGCGTGGTCATTATCCCATGCGAGGATGGCGCAGTGAAACCCGCAACAGAATGGATGGGACTTGATGATGGAGCTGTTACCTTATCTGGACTGATCCCCCCTTTACCCATATGTTTACGACGAATAGGATGACCGAAAGTATCAAGAAGAAACAGGCCGACTTCACATGTCTTTGTAACGGCGATGAGATGCGTTGTAAAGGAGCGTACTTTTGTTTGATCTATACTTGTCTAGATAACAAGACAAGATCCAACAGCCTTTTGTTTATCCGTCTTCAGTTCTCATTTTGCCCAAACCATTATACCCTTAGATGATTAAGGAGTGTCAAGAAAGTTAGTGGAAAGCAATCATTAAAAGTTGAGAACTGTCCCCCATAGCAATTGGGGTAATGAGCCCGGTGGCTTCCTCCAGGGAGGGGGCCATTGTGATGGTAGCCCACATCTCGTCGCTTAGAGAGCCATGGCGGCAATACCAGCAATGACGAGAGCTCCGATGCCAGCCTTGGTCTTGTCGGCAGCAGCGGTGGGAACGACCAAGGGGGTGGTTCCTGTGGCAGGCGGCGGGGGAGGAGGAGGAGCAATGGAGCTCACCGGGGGAGGAGGAGGAGGAGGAGGAGGAGCAACGGAGCTCACGGGAGGAGGGGGAGGAGGGGGAGGGG
>LFMI01000300.1:76324-108768 GCA_001050175.1 Trichoderma parareesei | reverse complement strand
GGGGGGGGGGGGGGGACGAGAAGAAGCAGACGGGCGCTTCGGGGATTGGCCAGCCTCGAGTGTGTTTGTACTCGTATTGTATCGCACGAACAAGGGCATGGGAAACCCAATGCTTCATTTCTCTTGTCGCTCCATGGCATCAACGGGTTCTAATTGCCGATCCGCATTTTGCCTCTGCCCGGCCCGGCCAAGGACTGAGTAATACATATTACTGAATCAAGACGACAGGAACCGGCAGACTAAGACGTGCAACTTCCAGGGAGTTCATTCTTGTCTTGTCTTGTCTTGATTTTTCCTTGCCAACTTGCTCTCTCTCTCATGTTGCGCAAGCTAAAAGACGGTGGCCGTGGGTCAGGCGTCTATCGTTTTGTGGCCCTATGACTTCATCACCTGCTGGCCATTATCACTCTACTTGTGTGGTCATTCTCTCTCAATACATGTATTTGTCCGGCGAGATGTTTAGAATGCGACCACGAGATGTAGAGGATCAAAGCCAAATCCGACTCTGTGCCGAAACATGACCTGGCAACAATGGCCGTCCGGTGCTTGTCGGGAGACATCTGGATGGAATCATTCGGACGCTGGGAGGGAGGGTGACTTTGGGGGGTCCCGATCATGAGGCGGAGCTGGAAACGAGGGACATGGGCGGGGACACGCAACCCTGAATCGGCACTCTCGCTCCGATCTGCCGGGAGCTGGCTGGCAGCCTGGACGGGATGGTGTGTGTGTGTGTGTGTGTGTGTGTTGTGTAGGTATGTGTTGTATGTACAAGTATTACGAGTAAGGTAGCAAGTATTACTGCATGTCATGTCATGTACCCTCCAGGCAATGAGATACGGGTACGGGTACGAAAGCTGGGCCTGGTGACACTGGCGATGTTTTCCAGCCGTGGGACAGATAGCAGGGCGGGTGGCACAGGTGATGGATTGGTGCTATCCCGTCCTGTACTCGTTCTCTCTCAGCATTGTGCCTGTTTACAACAACAAGGTTCTCGTACGTACAGCACATGTGCCCGCGTCTCTTCAGCATCGCCAACTCACTCTCCTACCAGGCATTGACTATCCCAAGACGGACCCAAAGGGCCTCCAATTAGCGCATCGCCCTGCTCCCCCCCTGGTCTCCCTCATGTCCGTCAATCTCTCGTCCAGTCGACGGCAGCTAGCCGCTATGTAGGAAGCCAGCAGCGCCTCGTGGTGGATCTGCTGAGCCCTGGGAACAGTGAAGGGGGTCCCCTGCCAAGAGGGAATGCCAGCGGATCCGATGAGCGGCTAGGGGGGGTTTGCTTTGTTGTTTCAACGAAAAGCTTGAGAGGGGAGTACCTAGTCCCCCAAGCTGCGTTCATCAGTGTTGTTTGTCTGCGCATGAATGACTGGTGACGGGTTGCTGCTTTCTTCTGCCTGTCTGCTTCTGGGTCCCCCTGTAAAGCGGGCGGTACTTGTAGCTCCCCTTGTAATCTTGTAATCAGGCGTGGCGCCTTGTTGTGTACATACGCCGCCAGGGTTAGGTACTACTATCGCCGACCCGAGTCTTGGCTGTCTACCTAGGTGTCTGGCTGTCTGTCTGTCTGTCTGTCGTCGTGTACGTGTAAGTGTGCCCGGTATTGTATGCATGGAACTTGGGTGGTTGACGGCATTGAATTGTCTTGGGCTCCATTTTCTATTCCTGGCCATCTGATCTACCTTTTCCCTCCCTCTCTCTGTCTTTTTCTTTTCGTTTTTCTTATTTCCTTTTTTTCCCCTTGTGTGTGTTTCTTTCGGTTCCTTCGTTTCTTCATCTTACGTTTTATTTTCTTGTTTATTTCGTTTCTTCGTCGTCTATTGTCGATCTGTTTTGTCATCCTCATCTCCATCCATCCATCCATCCACCCCCTTGCCTCCACAGCAACAACAACAAGAGGCAGAGCCTTTTTGTGCTATTCACCCCTTCTCTCCTCCTCCTCTCCTCCAACTATCCATTCCATTCCTCATTGACCCTGTTTTTTTTTCTTCTTCTTTCTTTCCTTTTGTCTCCTCATGGCAGTCATGGTCTCCCAAGCCATGGCCGTGCGGCAATGGACCGCCATCATCGCCGGCCTCTGCTACTTCGTCACCATCCCCTTCCTCATCCTCGTCCTCATCGGCAACACGCACATCAACGGCTTCCTCGACGACATCTTTTTTTTCAAGCTCGACGTCTCCCACATCATCCCCATCTCGGTCGAAAACTCCAACCTGCTGAACTCGGTCGCCCGGAGTCTCGGCCTGCACGACTTTTACCAGGTCGGCGTGTGGAGCTACTGCGAGGGCTACAACGATGAGTATGTTCTTCTTCACCCCTCTACACTATATATATATCATCTGTGCAAACATGGAAAAGCTCACATTTGTTGCTCTTTCTTTTCAAATAGAGGCGTCACGTTCTGCTCCCCGCCGAAATCCTTCTTCTGGTTCGACCCCGTCGAGGTCCTCGTCGGCGAGCTCCTGGCCGGCGCCCGCATCGCCCTGCCCTCCGAGGTCGTCACCATCCTGACGCTGCTGCGCATCGGCTCCCAGGTCATGTACGCCTTCTTCATGTCCGGCACCGTCCTCAACTGCGTCCTGCTGCTCCTGACCCCGCTGGTCCTCAAGACGCGCTGGTTCAGCCTGTGCACGTCCCTCATCGGCTTCGTCGCCGGCCTGGTCCTCACCGTCGCCGCCGTCATCGCCACCGTCATCAGCGTCGCCGCCAAGATTGCCCTCACCGCCCAGGACCAGCTCAACATCCACTGCGACATTGGTGGCAAGATGTTTGTCTTTATGTGGATCGCCGCGTTGGCGACGGACTTTGCCTTTATCTTGCATGCCGCCATGGGCTGCTGCTGCGCGCCGGACAAGAGAAACGGGTCGAGGGCGGCGTCGCCGTCGTCGGGCGCGCAGGAGAAGAAGGATGTGCCGTCTCCGATACCGAGCTTCATGCGGCGGAGGAATCGCATGTCCTCATGAAGGAATCAGTCTTATTTGGATGAGAGGTTAGAGCGGTGGGTTTTCTTGCTTTGATTATTGCTTTTTGCCAAAGATTGGATCGGGACCCGGGAAATCAGGGTCAACCACGTTATGCATCTTATGGTTGCTTTTTTTTTTTGCAGAACGCAGCTGGTTCGGCATTCTGAATGGGTTTATGGCACTTTTACTTATAGATCTACTCCATGCCATGTGTAGCAACATATGCTGCTGCTAAGGGGGCAGACAGAGGGGCCGCAGAGGAGCGGAATGGCATCAAGGGATAGAGGTCATCTGGATCTGCTACACATATACAGATCGCTCAGATAAAGATAGAGCAGAGGCTGGTCAAACGAGCCAGACTCGAGCAACACACACCGGGAAGCGATTGCCGCCCTTTTACCTTTCCAGCTTTCATCACGACATGTATGATATCGTGTAAGTGTGTGATGCCGAAAAGGACGAGATGCTTTGAACCGCTCTATTCGTGTTGTGCTTGTATCTGTTTACTCTTCTTGTCTTTCTGATATCAGTCGTCACCTTTGCATGTCCCTTGATAAACTGCTGCACATGCCCCCGTCCAAGTGACTTATCCTTCCCTCTTTCAAAGATACTGGTGATCATCACAGGCTAAAAGTTAAGAGAGAGAAAGGGCGGAACACAAGGTATCCTACACACTGCCCAACACACCCGTCATCAGATCCTCGTCCTCCACATTCATGTCGAAGCCGATCCCGGCATCCGCATTGTCCTTGTCCATCCGCTTCTGTTCACGAAGCACGTGTTTAGCGTACTCCTTTGTGGTCCCGAACCGCTCGTTTGTCGTCCGATATTGTTTCGTCAACGCCTCGATGCTCGCATGGCAGCGGGCCACCTCGGCCGCAAACTCGGCTTCCGTCATCAACTTGTACTCTTCGTGGAACGTCAGGTAGCTTTCGCCAGCCGTGGACCCGATCTGGAGCTCGCCGCGGAGCATCCCGGACTCAATCATCTCGCTGATCAGCATGAGAACGTCTCCGTCGTCCGTGAGCGTCTCGGCTGTGATGGCGCTGAGCGTCGTCTCCCGGATATGAGAAATGGAGACTTGCTGGTATATCCGGCGGAGGTTGATAATCTGCCACTTCTGATACGAGACCAATACCTCTTCAAGCAGGCTCAGGTTCTGATCCTCTTCCCAGACGGCTCGTCGTTTCTCGAATTCTTCCCTGAGTGCTGCCGCAGCGTCCGTGGGGAATAATGACGCGACATTGCTGTAGGCCTCGCTGAGCCCCGCGTAAATGGACCTTGTGGAACTGGTAATGTAGGAGGGTAGAGTGGGGGGCTTTCCATCCTTCAGCACTCCTACCAACAGCCACTTCTTGTAGCACTCGGTCATGATCTTGCTCACTCCCTTGTCTTTGGTAGGATGCCCAATGACTCTCTCCAGCGCGGATTGCGCCTTGGACCAGTCTCTCCTTGAAATGTACGCCATGGCTTGCAGAAAGTGGTATTCAAGAACGGAGGTGCTCTTGACAACATCTGTCAGGCCCGCTGCGGGTATATAACTCTGAGGCTGGAGCGCCGTATCGTTGAGCTCGAGGCGCATGGGAGCTGGTGGTCGCAAATAGTAGAGAATATCGGCATCAAAGACTCTGAGAGCGGGCTCGATGCAGTTAGCATCGTAGGCCAACTTCGCCATGTTCAGATGTGTTGATGTAAAGACAGATCCGCTCGGGTCGATCCGAAGGATTGCGTTTGAAAGCAGTTCCACTGCAACTTTGGGCTATTCCATGTCAGCAGCTGCTGGAGAAGCAGACGCATTTCCGAGCTGCATCAGCTCTCGTACCGTATAGAAGCTACTGGCATCATCCAGCAGGGATTTGAACAGCGGCCCAACATATCTGATTTGTACCGGATCAAACTGTAAGAGGAACCGCAGAGCCTCGTCCAGTATCAACGCACGCGGAGTAGACGCAGGGGTGGGGCCACGGAGAAGGATATCGATGATTGCGAGGTGGCCGATGGTGTTGGTGAGTGGATCTACCAGCTGATTATGCTGTCAGTACGGCATGCCGAAAGGCTAGTTAGAGGAGGGCCGCATACCTGGATGGCTTCCAGCGGCTGCTGCAGGATCGCGGCTCGTGCCGCGGGCGGCAGGTTTGTTGTTACTGATGCCGCATAGTTTCTGGCGGCCGTATCGAAAGCCTTGGCTGATGAGTGGGCTTTGACGTCTGGGTTGAAAGCCTGGAAGATGCCCCTGAGGGTGTCCATGGCGGATGAGCTTCGCTGGCTGGTCGAGGCTGAGTTGGGAATGAGGAGAGCTGTGGGAGAGAGGCAGCCCGAGTGGCTGCTGGGAAGGATGGTGTCTGTCTAGCTGCTGACTGTCCCTCGTCGGCCTATCGTCATGCTCGAAGGCGGCGAGGAAAACCAACTGAGGCGCAGTTCTTTTGTAGCCAGGCCGGGTGTGTCGGTATGACCAGCGAATTCCCAAGTCTTGGTCTGGGCAGCTCTGAAGATGCAGAAGAGAGGTTGGCGGTACGAGGTTGCAAGTGCTCAGGTACCTGGTAGTATGTCACGGAGCTGCCATGGTGGGGGAAGCAGCTCGAGTTGGCGGCGTTTAGCCGCGATAAGATAAGGAGGAGCTGGTGATGTTTGCCTTTATGTTGACCCAGACGAAGAGGAGAGATGACAAGATGCAAATGTACATGTATCCTTCTGGCGAGACGAGAAAAATGGCAGAAGATGGTAGTCCAGCAAATGCTAATCTTGCTCAATATCTGTATACAATCAGCTCGAACGCCAGTTGTGCGGCAATGCCTTCCCCAAGGGAGGGAGTCGATGACCAGCTTAGGCTTGCAACACTTGAGATCATCATCACGACATGCGCTCCATTATGTGTTGCATCCATTGAGACATTCATGACAGACTATCGCTGATCGAACATGGCTAGATTCGGTGAGATAGATATCTACGGAGCTCTGAATGTCTCCAATATCCCCATCGCTGAGCCCTCACTACTGCAGATTGGGGATATCCTCCTCCAGCTTCGTCCCGTTGACCGTCGGCAAACTCGCATCCACCAGGACAAAGAACCCCCTCGCGGGTTCCGTGCTGCTGTTATTCTTCCAAGCATGGAGCGTCCCTCGCTGCACAACAATGTCTCCCCGCCTCAGCACCGTCATCTCGCCGCTGCCCATAATCAGCTGCACCTCGCCTTCCATCATGACGCCAAAGTCCACCGTTGCCGTCCTGTGCATCGGGGCCTCCGCGCCGGGGAGGAAGTCGACGATCCGCAGCACGGTTCCGCCGCGGATGCTGAGGCCCACGTTGTGCGGGAGGCAGTCTTGGTATGCTTGCAGGTCTTGGTCGTGTTCGAGGATGGCCGGAGACTCGTTGAGGGAGTAGCCGAGAGTGAAGTTCATCCCGCCGGGGCTGATGCTTGGGGGATGCTGGGAGAGGGTCTTGTCGATGATGGGATTGCCATCTGCGTCGTGCTCGGTGATGACTCGTCGTAGAGGCGGCAGGCCGGTCGAGGCCGGGGTGGGTGTTGGTTCAGTTGTAGAACTCATGGTAACGGGAGTAATGATAAGTAATCTCTGGATATAGATAATGGGTGCTTGGTGTCCTCTGCTAGAACCGAGCGACATGGCCACTGGTCACATATAATACTCCGGCTTGCCTTAATATGCCCCATGAACATAAGTTGAAGTCTTCCGTGGACGGAGTTTTGACAGTAATCACGCCCATATCAGCTTACATCACAGTAACTCCGACAACTCGGACGGGTAGCTCACGGCCTTCTTGCGTCGTCATAGCATCTGTTAGGCAGACTCGGAATCAGGCGTCACATCCAGTAATCCGTTTAAACTCCCGTTATCTGGTTGAAGATGACCTACATGTACATTGGGTTTGGCGGAGCTTGTGGCGCTCAACATGGCTCTACGCAACGCTAAATGCAGCGTGAAGGTTGCTCGCAAAGGCGGCTTAAACGGAGATAATCTCCCATACTCAGTTACTGTCTCGGCCTCGAATGCTCTATGCTGATACGATCTTTACCCTCGGCGCTCTCATCATTCGCCCCCTTGAACTTACTATAATCCGTAAAGTCGTCTAACTCTAGCCCATATGTCATCGACCCAGCGTCATCTCTCCATGCTGCAATACATATTTCCTCCTCATTGACCCTATACTTGTGATGTCTAATGCACAGTGACTCATTGCGTCCTCGAGACATCGTACATCTTGCTTCCTGTTTCTCTGCCCCAGGGGTCCTTGTCCGAGGCTGGTTTGTTAGGCGGCCCGATTGGGCCCCAAACAAACTGAGCAACGCGGCCCTTCGCTGCCTGAGAGGGATGAGGTTCTGGATAGCCACTTCGAGTCAATCCCATGTGCAAAGAAAACTGAATCGTTGAGTACGTACCGGGCTTCGTGTCCGCCACCATCGCACTCAAAGCATCCATCGAAGCGGAAACTCTCGCCGCTCTCCGGCTCTGCCACGCAAAGTCGCTCGGGGACGACGACGCCTCCGTAGGCGAAGTCTCCGAGCTCGAATTCTCACGGGACGCCCACATGCCCTGCTCTTCCTGCTGCTTCTTGTACCAGGCGGGCAGGCCCTGGAAGAGACCGAGGGCCTTTTGCGAGGGTTCGTCCAGGGGCATCTCGTGCTTGAATTTGCAGCCCGTCTGGGTGAAGGCGCATCGACCCTCGTGGATCCACATGTCGCAGTATACCTTGTTCTTCTTTGATGTCGAGGGGCTTGTGGCGACGATGCGGTCGATCTGGTGCTGGGAGATGTGAGTTTCTTGAGCAGAGGCGAGGTACGGGAAAGAAAATGGTGAAGGGGGGGTTTGAAAGAGTATCGAGGTCGTCTGCAACTCACCTGGACGCGATCCGATGGATGTCGAGGCCCATTTACATGGCACGCCTGGGAGTCTCAGCTTCCTCTCTTGTCCCCTCCCTTCTAGGTGAGATCTCTCTCTTGGCCACAAGTGTTTACAGATCCAAAGCAATTCGCTTACCTTGACGGTGATGGTCTGGCTCATGTCCGCCATCCCCTTGGGCGGAATACCTCTCAGCGGCGGCAAGACCACCATTCCGCGGCTCTCGGGCTCCCTTGGCGGAATTTCGTTGAGCGCGGGCAGCATATCGGCCGGGACAAGTCTGGTCAGCTCGCCGTTGCCACGGTTCAAGTAATACGCATAACCGACGTTGAAAACGCCAGGTCCAGCCGATGCAATGTTCCCCCTTCTCTCGGCCTGTCCCATGCTTGATGGGACATGAGCTGCTGCGCTCGTCTGGACAGGAGGGGAGCGTGTGAAGACGTTTCCATCGGGGCAGAGTATCCGCCAGTTGTGAGAAGAGAGGCCTCGTGAAGGGGGTGCAGCAGTACTGGAGCCCAGTTGCTGCTGTTGCTGTTGAGAGATTGGATATGCCACGAGCTGCTGTCCGATGGTATCTCGGCCGTTCTGATTGAAGCCCTGGATGAGGTAGCCGCTGAAGCCTGGGTGATGGAGATTCAAGCCCATCTGCCTTTCCATGGCAGCTTCGGCGGAGCAGTCTCGGAGGTGAGTCGAGAGTGCTGGAGGCTCGGGGGACCACGGCATGCAAGATATGCTTGCCGGCCTTGAGCTGAGTCCACGGGGACGATCCATTGAGATGCAAACGGGGGCGGGCTGGAATAGAGACAAGAATATGGGGACTATAGATGGCAAGGCTATGGGATACTGCAAGCAAAGAGCCTAGTTGAACTGAAAAGAGAAGGCAGAGTAGTGTTGTTTGTGAGCGTGTTGGAGAGAAGGTGAAGCTTTTTGTGGCAAATGGGAGAAAAGAGTTGAGGGTCAATATCAACACAAGGGAGACTACATATCGCCTCAACGATCAAGTTGCTGCCTCACCGACACGAGCTCAACGGTCAAGGCTGTCTTACTTGTCCGTTTGCTTTCAACCCCTGCTTCATAGCAAGTCAAAGCTCGGCTGGTTGCAGGGAAATTTCCGGTGTCTGCTGGCAGTTGCTCCGCCTGCTGTACAAGTCAGAGTGTCCGTAATTATTTGATTAAGTCAACTTGACGCGTTGTTCCACGTCTTCTTCATTCCTCTAGGATCTGCCTGGCCGTCCATCTTATCAGGCATCGTTACTCTCCTGCCCTCTTCTCTCTGCGCCCATATGTACATTGTTTATGTGATAAGCTATGTCAATATCAAAAAGTGTATCCTTGTCTTCGTTTTTTTCAAGAGTGGGAAATAAATAGAGCCGTCAAGTCATGAATCTATTCCTCTTTTCCACCATGCCTATTACTAAAGGGAAAATCGGGTGGCCAAGGGGGAAAAGAAAAATTCACCTCTGCCGAATCCCGTTCTGCATGTGCACTTGACCTAACCTGTGGAACAGAGCGGCTATGTGTCGCTCTTTCATCGCCGTTGAGTACTTTGAGTGATGAACAACGTCTAGCGCGAGGCGTATCTGCGCCTCAGACGTCAAGAAGGAGATGTACTCGTACCCTGTCGGTGCTTGGCCGGGCGGTGGGTACGGGTACTGAGTTGGCGGTTGTGCTTGAGGCGGTGGCCGACCGCCGTTGTTGAGATATCGCTGGTAGTGTTGGAGGGTGTCCTGGCGTCTAGCGCCGTCAAAGCCTTTCTTATAGACCAACGCAGGGCCAGGCGGCTGTTGTGTTGCTCGGGATTGGGCGTGGGAGCCGTCGGTGGGCGTTCCGGCATTTCCGTTGGCAGTCGGCGTTGACCTGGCAGGCCTGCCCCTTTTACGGGCCGTTGGCACATCGGCTTTCCATGCCGGTCCCGTTGTGGTCGGATGGGCTTGGGTTATGTTTGGAGTTGAGTTGCTGGGGGTCGAGCTGGGCGTCTGGAACGCGATGCCGTGCTGCTGTTTTCTCTTGGCCTCTTTCATGGCCAACACCTCGACTGCTGTTTCGACTGTGGTTCGCTGTTAGCCTTGCCGTCTTGGAAATTGGGCATCTAAGAGCCATCTATCTTCGAAAATCACACGTTGCATAGAGGATGTTCTGCATGCTTACCTGTTGACGTGGGATCCACCTCATCCTCGGATTCTTCAGGCGCATTGCCCATCTCAAAGTCATCGGAGGAATCCGAAGAGTCACCACCGACGTCGCCCAGCACCGCAAAGGGATCAGTACCCTTTGCGCCATAGTTCACAGCCTAGAGCACACATATTGTTAGCACAGGTTTACACCAAACAGCAGTACTGTGTGGACAGGTCAGTGTATCATACCATCCGACGTCTGGCACCACGCCCGAGAACTTCCTTGCTCGCCTCGGCTTCTCGTCGGGCTTCCTCCTCTCTCTGAGCAAGGATCTGGTCCCAAACGCTGGAACCAATGGGCTCCGGGGCTTGTTCCTCGGTGAGGTCCGCCGTCTCTTCGAATCCAAGCTTGTCGTTCGACCACACACGGGCATAGGTAAATTGGCCTTCGGCAGAGTTATCATCCACAGCTGCAGATTTCTCCATCTGAGAGCGGTCCAAGAGCTTGTCCACAGAGGCAGAGTCGTAGTGGATGGCAGTCTTCTGGTAGCCCTCGTCGAACAAGGCTTGAGCACCATGCTTGAGGATCGATTCTAGGTCGGCCCCTTCGAGCTCATCGTCATCCATGCTCTCAATGAGCGCATGATCCAGCGCCATCTTCTTGCGCCCAATTTCCATGATTCGTTCCTCTACCGAATCCTTCGTCATGAGCTGGAAGCACAAAACTTTGTTCTTTTGGCCAATGCGATGAGCACGGGACAGTGCCTGAATGTCTTGGTGAGGATTGAAATCAGGGTCCATGATGATCACAGTGTCTGCCGTCGCCAGGTTGATTCCGACGCCACCAGCCCTCGTCGACAACAAAAAGGCAAAGAGTTCAGAGCCCGGCTCGTTGAAGGCATCGATGCGCCGCTGCTTCTCTAGACTGGAAATGGACCCGTCTAAACGGCGATATCCGTAGCCCATCCCGTTCAGAAAGTCCTCGACAATGTCAAGCTGTTGCAGAAACTGACTGAATATGAGGACACGGTGACCCCTTTCCTTCAACTTGGGTAGCATAATCTCCAACAAGAGAAGCTTGGCGGACGCCTCTACCAAGTTACGATGCACCACCTGTGGATCGTGGTGACGCTCTTCGATCGCTTCGGAATACATAAAAGGATGGCATAAGCATTTGCGCAGCTGCATCAGGATATTGTTCAAGCTGCCGCGGTCCTTGGCGTTCATCTTGCTATTCGCAAATACGGCTCGGATGAGCTGAGGGTTCTTCGCCATGATGCTCTTCGACAGCTTCTCCTGGATGACCGTCATGGTGACAGGAAGGATAATCTGCGCCATAGGGGGGAGGAACTTGAGGACGCCGAGCTTTGTCCTCCGCAAGAAGTACGGGCGAATCTTCTCGTGCAGCTTTGGAAGGTTATCCTTGTCCAAGACTGCATACTCCTCGTCCAGCTGTTCTGCATTTTGCTTCTCATCAATGAACTGCAGGAGATTGAAAAGCTCCCTCTTATTGTTCTGCAGCGGCGTGCCCGTCAATAATAGTCGAAATGGTATCTTCATGGCCCTCAGAGCAGTGTAGAGAAGGTTCTGGTCATTCTTCAGTCGCTGACCTTCGTCAACGACCAGCCCTTTCCAGCTCACAGACTTGAAGAGGGCAGATGTCCGTGGGTCTTGCGCCGAGTCATACGACATGATGACCACTTGAGCCTTCATGTCTGTAGAACCGTCGGGGAACAGCTCATATTTATATGCGAGTTCCTGAGGTTCCTTGCCCCCATGATAGGCGACCACTCTGACGCCGGGAGCCCACTGCTTGAATTCTCGACGCCAGTTGGAACAGGTAGCATTGGGTACGACAATGAGAAATGGCCAGCACTGTAAAAGGGAATCATCAATAAGAGCTACATCTGGCAAAGGATATGTATTTCGGGGATTTCACTTACCTTTGGCGCGTCCAGTACCAGTGAGGTTACTAGACCGACGACCTGAACTGTTTTGCCCAATCCCATTTCGTCTGCCAGAACAATGCTTCGATTCTGGTGGAAATTTTGCAGAAGCCAGTTGAGGCCTTCGATCTGGTAGCCCATGAGCTTTCCTCGGGTGAGGCCAGAGGGTTGCGTGTCGACCTCCACAAATGGAGAATTCTTGTAAAGCTTGATGCGTTCTTTCATCTTGTTGGCGGATCCGGGTTCGAAGTGCTTGCCCTCGATGTATTCGCGGTACGCTTCCACAAAGGCGCTGTAGATCCGAGGGTTCTCCGGACTAGGGGGAGAGTCCCATACGACATCGTCATAACCAAGACCATGGAACTTGACGAGAATCTTCTTAACGTGGGAGATGTTGGCAAGGTCATCTGCCTTTGTTTTGCCCATTGAACTAGACCTGTCCATTTTGACTTTGAAAATGATGTCCGGGGTGATGTACTCGTCTGGAATGGCCTCTTCGGTGGTGAATTTCAGGAGATCCTGCTCAAGCGCACGTTTGGCAAAAGAGGTGCGCATGGCTCCGGCAGAGACACCGAATACCCAAGCCCCAGGGGCCCAGGAGCAGTGTCTGTATGACATGTCTTGCCATTTGATGAGGTATTCTCTGGCGTCTTCGCTCACATCTGCGTATGCTGGGCGCTCGTCCGTTTGTGTGACAGGCCGCCACGCTATCAGGCGATGTATCTTGCCTTTGGCAGAGCTGCAGTCGGTACACCGCCAGTCGACTGAATACTCCTTAAGTCGTTCAGACTTAACGTCCGTCTCAATCGCGTCGGTGCCCGTAGGAGGCAGATGCTCGACATGCCACCCACGGTGACACGTAGAGCAGCGGAAAAGGACATTGTCGGGGTTGTTGATGAGCTGGGGCGAGACTGGGGTGACAGGATCGACGCCACCGTTCTCTGCGCGCAGCTTTTCCTCTTGGCGAGCCGTCTTCTTCTGAGAAAAGGCGGTACATGATCGGCCGTCTTTCTTGCACTGCTGGCAGGCGCTGTGTCGGGGCGCACTGCTGTCTTTCTTCGAGTAGATGTTGAGACAGAATCTGCATTGCAGCACAAAGTCATCTTCTCCCACCTTGGTCGCCAAATGCTCTCGATTGCTTCGATAGCCGATACAGTTCTTGTGGTACGCCAGGCAACACCCTTGGCAGTAGAGCAGCTGGCCACGCTGCCTTGAGCCACCACAGGTATGGCACGATTGCATATGCACGGAGCCAAAATCCGACTCTGGAGCGATTGGTTGGAAAACTTCCCTGACAGAGATGGCCTTGGGCACGCCGGCCGGCTTATCGTCAACCACGTAGAATGAGTCGTCGTCTTCCATAAAGGCATCGTCCTGCATAGTCACGCGGTTGCGCGTAGCCCTTGCAGATCGTCGAGGCTGCTCAAATTCTATATCAGAATCTCCCGACTTTCTGCGTACTCGCTTGGTGTTTTCTTCTTTCTGCTTCTTCAGCCGACGAGAGCGCTGCGCGGCTCGCGACGGCCGGCCCTTTTTCAGCGCGAGATCAGACACGACGGGCAGGAAGTTGTCGTCCTCCGACGACTGGCGAGCCTCCAGCGCCAGTTCATCCTGCTCCTGATCGACGACACTCGTGTTGAAGGACATGTTGGTGAGCTTCAACTGCGTCGATGTCCGCTTCCGCAGCCGTCGCGCCGGTTGGCTGGTTTCGGTCAGGGCCTCGTCGTCCTCGCCCTCAGAATTAATGGAGCCGCCAGCGTAGCTCGGACGGCGACTAGCCTCGCGCGAGCGTAAGACGCGACTCGGACGTGATGGACGCTTGCGATCCAGGATTATGTCATCATCATCGTCGTCGTCCAGATCTCCGGCATCAACGATGATGTTGCTCGGTTCGGGCTCCCATTCCTCGTCGGCGGCGTGTTTTCGCTTGCAGTCGCCGCCCGCCATGTTCGGGTTCTCTTGATATCGGAGGAGTGCCTCTTCGCCGTTGATGTACTGCAAAAGATCGGCGAGGTCGAGCTTCAATCGAGTCAATAAGAATCCATGATGGGCGAATCAGAAATGTACTGGCAAGGGAAAAGAGAGATGCAAGAGCATGCGGATGATCATGTAGCGGGCAAGGGTCTATTGGGCAATGGAGAGAAAAAAATGTGGGAAAGGGTAGCTGCTGTGCGAGGGGAGCGGTGACTTTTTGTAACGGCGAACATTGGCCGAGAGGAGCCTCAGGTGAGAAGAAAGTGATGCCCAAAAATCAAGGTGATACGATGTTCGGCACAAATTGTGAGAAGATGATGCCGCTAGCTGGAGAGCTTCTCGATCACCAGGCCCGCAGCAATTGGGGAGATGCATGGACAAAAGACGTGTGCGAGTTGTGCATGTGCAGAGCTGCTCGTGGACGTACCAGTTCGACTCTTCCATCAGTGAATTCAACGTCGTACTGTTGCACATCTCGGCCAAGCTCAAAAATGCCTGTGACATGCTCGACGACAGTGCTATATACGGCCGAGTATTCGCTCTTTTTCTCCTCGGGCAGAGCTGGGATTGCGACTTCGAATCGCACTGTCGACGGAATCACCAGGACTTCGTCTCGCAACATATCGACATCGGAGTCGGTCGGGGTCGAACCTTCGAACGTCGGCTTCGTGCCCACTTGTAGAAGCTCATCGTCGGTATCCTCAATCTTAACATCGGCTACCTCTGAGTCTTCGCCTGCGTCTGCGTCTGCGTCTGCTGGTCCCTCAGCGTCTACGTCTCCCTCTGCATCGCCCTCTCCCTCAGCATCTGCTTCTCTCTCTGCATTTAACATGCTGCCCACGACGGCCTCGTTGGTTACGTCTCCATCCAAGTTCCCTTCTCCGTGTATCGCTGCTTGTAGCAGAGCAAGATCGGCCATGTCGCCCAGGTCGTTCAGATTGGGGAACGGGAGGCCAAATGAGGGAATGCCATTGTCGAAATTCTCGTCGCCCGGTTCGCCCACGCCTCGAAAGATGCTCATCTCATCCATCTGCTTTCTTCCGGTCAGCACAGACTCTTCTGTATCAACAGGGAGTTGATGCGACAGCTCGCAGCAAGCCGCCCCTAAAACGGATGATGGAGGTCGCACCTCTTCAGATCAAGCGTCCCAACGCTATCGGAGCGCATCAGCAGAAGCTCCAGGAAACAAAAACAGTGCCATAGAGCATGAAATCGAGAAATTCTCGTGAATATTGGATCGGGCGCAATCTGTGTCGCATTCACTTGTCAACCTCTGGACGCGGGTCCATACATATCTGACCGAACAAGTCGTCTGCTTGGAACGCGTTGAGGTTGCTAAGATACTTAGGCTTAGCAGCATGTGAAGAAAACAGCTTAGTCATAATGTGCCAGGTACTTTAGCTTGCCATTCATTGGCATACAGTCGACAAGTACTCTAGGACCATTGCTACTCTTACCGCCTTTGGGACGACCCCTGTCAGGACCCCGCCAGATCCGGCAGAAAAAAATAATCTGGAACGCCTGCACGCCAACTGAAGTTCTAATGACAAGTGCCGGTACAAGATCGTCCGTCTCTTGTTCAAGAGTTTTGGCATGAGCATCAACCAACTGCTCTCTCTCCAAGAATGATATCTCTTGGGCAGCTGAGAGCTAATGGCTTTCCCCGCCACCTTCTCAATAGCCTGAATAGGCCAGGTGTCTATCCTCTACAGATAAAACGACCTGCTACCCTCTCGGCCATTCACAGAGGGGTCCGGCGATCTGAGAGAGTCCAGTACGGAGATCAAGACAGAAGCCGGGACTCACAAGGCAGGGGTAGGGATGGCGGACTGACTCGAAGAGCGCTTGACGGCGCCTCATCGCCTCGACAACAACAAAAGCTGCGCAAGAAACTCGGTCGCAAGGCGGCAGAGGAGGAGGAGGAATCCACCAAAGAGACAAGGCGCAAGCGCTTTCTTAATCCGGACGCGAGCTACGGCAAGAGGAGCCTGGTATACCAGATCAGACATGGAGACTTTAAGGAGCAGGCTGCTTCTCTTGTGAAAGAGCCGGTCCGTCCGCTCCCATATCAAAGACTGGAAACCCGACCCCGGCGCACCACGGAAGCTTCTCATTTTGCGGAAGGCCGTTCAGAAAGGTCTCGCCATCCTACCGAGCGCTCATTCGGACGTAATTCTGGTCGCAGAAATGACTCCCAATCTTCTCAGTTTACGGAAGACCGGTCAGAAAGGTCCCGCTACTCTGGGGACCGTTCAGTTGGACGTATCTCCAGCCGCAGAGATGATATCCGAGCTTCCGAGTCTGCGGGACAGCGTTCGGAACGGTCTCGCTATCCTGGAAGGCCCTCGTTTGAGCGTACTTCCGATCACAGAGACGATGTCCAAGGTGAGATGGACAGGCCGCGGCCGTCTTTTGGTCGTTCAAGTGAGCGCCCTGTTGGACGCAGAGACGAAGTCTACGATAATGTGGAAACGCCAGAGCCGCGCGAACGAAGAAATCAGATGATGGCCATGAACATCAAGTACACGACCGCCGCCTCCCAGTTCCTCTACGGCAAGTCTGTGGTAAAAGCAGCACTTGAGCAGGGGAGGCGAAAGCTATACAAACTCTTCATCTACGGGGGCGAGAATCGAAAAGACTCCAAGGACAATGCTATCATCACGAGGCTTGCAGAGAGAAGGGGTGTTCCGATTACCATTATTCCGAATGAGGACCAACGGTTGATGGACAAGATGAGCATGGGCCGACCACACAATGGCTTCGTTCTAGAGACTTCGCCTCTACCTCGATTGCCCGTGAAGTCGCTTGGGAGACTCGAAGAGACGCTAGGAAAGCTGGGCTTTCACGTGGAACTCGACCACCAGTCAAGAGAGGAAGAAGCAATCAATGGAAAAGACACATTCATCCCGCGCAAGAACAACAATGCGCCCAAACCCTTTGTTCTCTTACTCAACGAGATTCTAGATCCGGGCAACCTTGGAGGCATACTTCGCACAGCCAGCTATTTTGGTGTCGATGCAGTGGGCATCACGAATCGCAGCTCATCCACACTCACTCCGGTCGTGCTCAAGTCGGCAGCAGGCGCCGTGGAGGAGATCACCATCTTCAGCGTTGACTCTCCTGTCAGCTTCATCGAGGAGTCTCGAAAACATGGGTGGAAGACTTATGCCGCCGTAGCGCCGCCCGACCCCAAACTTGCCCAGAGACACGGCGACAAGTTCATCTCAACAGCGACGGTTGAGGCAGAGCAGCCACTGTCAAAACATCCGTCCATATTGGTTCTGGGAAACGAGGGCCATGGCCTGTCGAAGCCGATCAAAGTGGCAGCCGATTACGAGCTCTCGGTGCCGTATTTCGTGAGCAATAGCTGCGTGGACAGTCTGAACGTCAGCGTCGCTGCTGGCTTGCTCTGTCATGCCTTTGTGAGGGCACCACCCATTGTAAAGCCGACAGCGCCGAAACTTGGGGAGGAGGCTCAATCAGAAGTCAAAACTGGCACTGAGAAGGAAGAGAATCAAGACGGGAAAGAATCGATCTTTTGAAACGATGTCATGATGGAATATGATTGTATAATAAATACCTATCTGGCGTGTAGGATTACGAGGTACAGCGATTCTTCACCTGTTTGCGCCCTCTGCAGGGCTACGTGCGCTTCGCTAAGAGAGGTTCTTACTGAAATGCAACTGGAGACTTTTTACGGATGAAGTCACTTAGCTAGAACATCATTATAATGCCATGTGAACTCGTTCATGCGATTCTGCAGTAATCCGAGTGAGTTGTTGTTCTGTCAGTCATCAGCGGCTTAGGCGTTGGCCCACACAGGACACAGGGGTCCAGGCTAAGTCGGTTACCCCAGCCACCAGCTTGTTTGTATTCCAACTTGTTTAGGTCTGGCTAACAATCCCAACTCACTGGTGGTTTGCATGCACGATCGGCTTCGCTGAGGACAGCCAAGACAAGAATAGCAGTCCTCGGCGCATTTTCTGGTGCTTGACATCAACTGCTGCATCCTCAGCCTTTGCGTGATTCGAATCATTGGCACTGCGGGCTTCCGAGCCTCTCAAAGGCGCTGACCGCCCCCGCGATGACAACCCTCCACAAAATGATTCTCCTACCGGCAGCCCTCCTCGCTCTCGTGTCGGAGGTGGCAGCAGAGCAACCGGTGGCTACGGCCATCAAGAAGCAGCTACCCAATCCAAACGAAAAGCTGTTCCCCGATCACCTCGCCTTCGAAGCACTTCCCCAATTGGCCACTTACGAGACTGCGAATCTGTGGCTCGACGACAACGACGAAGATTCCTCCACCAACTCCACAAAGCGCTATCGCCCTGCCTTCTCGAACCACTTTCAGAACCCAGAAGAGAATCTGCTTCGACGCGCCGCAAATGTTTTGAGAATCCTTCAGAACCGGGCAGCATGCCCTAGTGGGATGGAGAGCTGTTCTAGCATTGGCGCAGACAACAAGTGCTGTCCGGATGGGACATACTGCACCGACGTGTCGAGTTCAGATGCTGGACAGGTTGCGTGCTGCCCTGACGGAGCCACATGCGGGGGAGGCGTCGCCAATTGTCCCTCGGATGCCGTGAGCTGCCCAGCGGATCTCGGCGGCGGTTGTTGCATCCCTGGATACGTCTGCTTGGGCATAGGTTGTGAGTGAAGATGAGAGGCGGCGACCAGCGTCCATCAACTGTGATCCTCAAGCTCACCAGAAGACGTGTAGGCGTTCCAAGCGCTTCAGCAAGCGGCATGCCGACGCCGACCGCATCGCCTTCGAGCCCTCCCGAGTCGCACTCAAGCCCTACAGGTAGGTAATAGTGCGTCGAACGTGGTCGTGCCTCTGGAAACACCCACGCTCCTCTCCCTCCTTCGGCCATACAGCCACAGACACTGACCATACCTCAACTGCCACAGCCTCTGGTGCCACAGGAGCACCGCCATGGCGACCCACGGACGTGACTTCCACTTCTGCCTCGGTCTCGTCTTCGTCTTCGGTCTCCTCCACCGCCTTCTCCTCCGCCTCGTCGGCTCCTCCCCGATCTACGACTCGGTCGGGCGAGACCCAGACCGGCTGCCCCACCGGCTTCTACGGCTGCCTGGCCACTCACGGAGGTGGTTGCTGCCGCACCGACCGCGACTGCCAGACTTCCTCCTGCCCGGCGCCGTCGACCACCATCAAGTCCCATGGCGTGACTGTCGTGGTCCCGGCAAATGACGTGCCGACCGCCACTGCCTCGGACGAGTGTGCCAGCGGCTGGTTCCTCTGCGGAAAGGACGCAGGAGCGGTTGCTGGCTGCTGTCCCAGCGGCTACAAGTGCGGCACTGCGAGCTGCTTCACGTCATCGGCATCAGAGACCAACTCGTTGCAGAAGCAGCAGCCAGAGCCCGAGGCTCCGAACAAGAGCGCAGCTGCCAGGTCGATGCGCTGCAGCCACTGGCTGGCGCTGGGCAGCGTTGCGGGATCTCTCCTTCTTCTTTCGGGCAGCATGTGGTAAACCTGGAAAGGACTGGGAGATACCAGGTATACCCGAGGTAGTAGGTAAGAGGTATAGACGGACACAGATGGACACTTGCGGCGTTGAGCGCAGCGATGCATACTGGGTTTCTTTCTCTCTCTTGCGTTGCTTGCCCATGATGAATTCACGAACGGACATTCGATGGCATAATGGCGGGACGACTGGTTCATGTAATATCGACTCACTATATAGACGCACAGAAGACTCACATAATGAATGGCAACATGATCGCGACAAAGTGCCTTCCATGCTTGACAGCTCGCAATAGGCTGCTTCCTCCATCGACGAGTCGAGACGCAACACTTGCCTCCTCCGGAGGACTGACGACTTCCTCCATCTCCTGGCGACTTCCGTAGTCGCCAGCTTCTTTCCGCCGGAACATCGCCAGTGGGAACGCAACTGCTCAACTGCCTCGCCTCCGCGAGGGAAGAACGCCAAACTCTGTTCCACGACGAGGAAGGAGCCAGACGACCCTCTGGGTATATAAAGCCCTCGTCTCCCCCGAACTTCATCTTCTTCTCTTCCACCTCGTCCATCACAGCATTCATTCATCGCTCAGCTTCTTTGCTCACATACATTATTTTCCTGTCTTTTTTGGAGGCCGCTCATCATCACATCCAACACACACCACAGCTTCTACCGTCAACCACATTCACCATGAAGTTCCTCGCTACCACCGTTCTTGCTGCCGCCGCGGCTTTCCTGTCCGTCGCCTCTGCTTCTGACTTCGACCTCGGCGGGAAGACCCTCAGCGAGGTGCTCTTCAGCGATGACGACGAGTACGACGATTTCCCCTGCGTCGAGATCATCTTCCGAGACAACACATGCCACTTCGACGATGACCGCCGATTCTCCGCCGCCTACCTTTCCGCCCGCTCTGAGTGCGTCTGCGGCGGCGATGGCCTCGATGATTTCCTCGACTGCCAGCGGTGCCTGTTGGACCACGGCTTTGGCCGCGAAGTCCGAGACCTCTGGCGCAGAATCTTCGCCGTTATTCGACAGTTGGCCTGCGATGATGACCGCCGACTGGCCATTTCTCAGGATGCTCCGGTACCGACCGCTCCCATTCCCTCCATAATTACCATCACCGTCTCTGATCCCAATCAGGTCGTTCCCCCTGCCACTGTGAGCGCAACCGGTGCCGGCCCTTCACCAACCGGGCTTCAGAAGTCTAGTGATGAGGACGCTGGCACTGTCCCGACCGCTTTGCCCGCATCGGAGTCGACCGTTTCCAACGATTTGCTGCACGAGTCCCCAGACGTCGACGTTTCCTCCGACCGATCTGCTGCCGTCTCGTCTTTCTCGAGTTCTGGGATGGCTTTGGTCTTTGCTGGTGGCATCATCTTGGGCTTGCTGTGATGGAGACGAGTTGGCATGGACGGGTAGTTGAGATTCTGGTAGGGGCTTGGGGGAGAGGAGGAGTGGTTTCCCGCGAGTATCACTAGCCATGGAGTATGAATACAACCTCAAAACTTCCCACCAAAGCTTTTGTCCACTTTGCTGCGTGATGAGTGCCGTGATATTTCAGCTTTTCGTTTTGTCTCTTGGGTGTTGGTGCGTGCGAGCTCGACTCCTTGGTATTCTTGTGCAGGATGAATGCCTTCGGGGCTGTCTTGATCGGAGTTGCACTGTGATGTATACAAGTTTCTTTACCATTCCTCATAGCCCTGCTCCTTGTTCGTTGTGTCGCATGAGCGACTGCTCGAAGCATGATTACGGCATGTCGTTGCGTCCACGATGTGGCGAGACTGACGATTGCAAGAGGTTTTGCCCGTTTCTCAGGGAGCTGGGCAGCAAACAGTCGTTGAATGCTGATGAGTCCGTTGACATGACGATACCGACGGTCTGTTGAGCAAGATATTTATTTGACTTCATTTATTCTTTGAGCTGATACGGCCTGCAAATTATCTACATGTTGTCCTCCTCCTCTCGCTCATCATTTACTGCGGCATGAACTCAAAAGGCTTGGCGAGCTTCTCCTGGCAAAAAGGCAGCTTGCTATGGGTCCAAATCTCGGTGTCCTACATACGACAGGTTAGATACAAACTTCCTAGAGATGGGTCTGAGGCAGGGCGGTGAGGCGACTCACAGGCTTCAGCTGCTTCTTGATCTCGGTATCCAGAGTCCCGGCCTTGAGAGCAATGATATCGGGAGCAGCATCGGGGTCGTGGGCGATGGGAGAGCCGCACTCGGAGCAGAAGAGGCGATGGACGGAGTTTCCGGAGGCGGCGGTGCCGGTCCACTTCTTGACGGGACCGTTGATGGTGAGGGAGGCCTTGGGGACGACGGCGACGAGAGCTGCAGAGGGAGGTTAGACTGATTCATCCAAATTCGGATACAATCGAGAGCCGCAGGGGGGGACAATCGGGATTGAAAGGGGGAGCTGGGAGGTTTTGTGCATACAGTAGGTTGAGCCGGACTGGCGCTGGCAGTCGTCGCAGTGGTCGTAGCCGGTAAGGAGGGGGGCGTCGACGTCGGCCTTGTAGGTGACGGCCTTGCAGAGGCAGTGTCCGGTGAGAGGCATGGTGGTTTTTCTTCTGTGCTGTTGTTTGATTGCTTCTATAGAGGTAGGATTGCGGTTAGAGGGGTTGGATTCAAGCTTGAGGAAAAAAGTCCACAGATGTTGTCAAGGCGGAAGCACGGAGCATGATATAGCTTCTTATAGATAGACAGCTACTGGAAGCTTCATGCGTGGAAATGGGACGGGATTGGCGGGGTAACACAAAGATCGGAGCGTACCAAGGGCGGGAGTTCAGCTTCGGCGGGGTTGGACGAGGGCCACGGCGGCGGCAATGACGTGGGATTGCGCTGAAAGATGTGGATGCGGAGCTTGTCGTCGCTTCAAGTGTGGTAGGATTCGAGATGCCAATGCTTGGGAGAGGGAGAAATTGACTGCTCCTTATATACTCGATTGAGGGCTGCGATTCTTCAACGACCTCATTCCGGAGGACTATTTGCAGACGATGTATTCCGGCCCATGGCGTCAGCTCGTCCGAATGTCCGAACCAAGGGCTTCTCCTGCTTCGTCTGATGGAAAGCTTTCTCATTGCCAGCGTCAGGGCAAAGAAGTATCACGACGCTAATTTCCTGCCCATTGCCGCAGAGCCCTCGCCATTGGCCTCGACTATTTGTCATGAGCTTGGTTTTGGGGCAAAAAAGTGGCTCCAGGCTAATCGACGCAGCAAGCATGTCGAGCAGTGAGGAGAAGAATTTGGAATGGGCTGCAGGCGGGCTGCTCTGTTCCTGTTCTGGACGCATCATGGGGAGCGGGACCCGCCCTGGCCGACACGATGGAGGGTTCTTCCCAATGCCGAATGTTGCCCTGTTGGATTGCTGCTGTGATAACCTAGTTCGACTGCTTTTGTGTCGATGGGAATTTGCGATTACTCGTGTATCAGCAGAGTGCTGACGCTCCCGGGCTTTCGGCAATTTGAAACTCAAATCATTTCTGCGGGACTATTCCATGATCCTTGCTGATAAGTGTCAGTCTTGTTGAAATTCTGTTTATTGCAAGATAATAAGGGAAACATACTGCTAGTCGTACATGACAGTCCCAGCCGCAGCCGCTGAGGTCGGCAGGACTAAGTCCTAGGAGAGTCGAGGAGAAGCGTCCATAGCCAAAGGGGAGGGGCACATGTGAGCGGTCAGTAGCATCCACAAACGATGTAGAGCTGCTAGGTGGTCACAATCTTGCCGCTGGTTGAACAGTTCTGTATAGTCAGCTCGCACCCATGAGTACAGAGCTGATCTTTGCAAAGATGCTGCATCGGAATCCTTCCATGCGACGCTAAGATTGCCCGAAGAGAACACCATCAGCATGCCGATACCGAGCCGAGTTTCGTTCATGAAGCGCTGCGAAAAGATTGCATCCATGGGAGGCAGCTAGGTTTCGAACACCTTTGAGAGTCGTCCGACGCAGCTGGAACCGTCCAAGTTGTCGGGCGTATAACCCCTGCTGGTCGACATTGTAGCCGATGGATTGGCTCAAACGCCATGCATAACCATCAGCTCAATCACGGACGATGTATGTTCTCTCGGAATCATTCAGACAGCATCCGGAGTCGGTGCCATCGGTGCAGCTCCACGCGAATTTGCCAAACCGGCCTCGAGACCATGTAGCTCATTGACCTTGGGAGATCGATGTGTGAAGTTCTTGTCTCCATGATTGTGTCCTATCAGACTGTCGCTTGTGATGAGGCGAAAGTTCCCCGTTCCTCCCCAGAAGTCCATTAGACGCATGTGTAACAGAATCAAGGTTTGGTAATCCTTCGATGAATCCACGAACAGTGGCAGAAGATAGGCTGATTGTCTTTCGCGAGCCTGTGGGAAGTATCTCTGAATGGCTCAGATAAGCATAGCGCATGTAGCACTGGATGAGTGACTGGTCATAACGACCAGACTAGGAAGATTCCTTGTCGACTATTAAAGGGCAAAGGGATTCCGTTTGGTGCAAATGCGGTTTGTCAGATGAATTCCTTTACAAGGAGCCAGTGCTATGCCATTAAAAGGCAGCCAAGCAGTCTGTGTCCAAACTCGAAAGGCAAAACGGCACTGGACCATTGTCGGCGTCAGACGCTTTCAGAGCCCTTTCCAACCGGTCTGATAGAGCTCGCTAGACGATGGACTGGCAGTATCCTCGCGAGGCTTCTGACCCCGATAGAAGTCGACGTCGCAGGTAAACGCTCTGATATGAGGAGGCGTGCCATCGCGTCTGCTGTGTCACGCGAAATCCGATCTGCTACCTCTGCACGGGATGCCCGGCAGTCCACCGTCAAAATAATCGATATACCGTGACAGCCAGCAATGCTTCAGCTCTCGGTCGATAGGGTATAGCCAATGTCACTGAGCAGAGCGTCGTCGTAGCGGAACAGCGTGAGTGAGTGAGTGGCTAAGGCTGAAGGCGAGCGAGATCAGGGGTTTGAGGATGATCGAATAGATGGCGTCTCACAACATGCCCACAGATGGCAAATGGTGATACAGGACAGTCATCTTCTCTCTCCATGGAGCCCAATCAGCGACAAAGGATCACAGATCTTGGTCGGTAGCCAGCCATAGGTATGGCGGCAGTTCATGATGGGATGCTGCAGATATCCGTGTCTGGCTTCGAGTCGATACCGAGACAGAGGCCGTGTATAATTCTTGACAACAAATGCGGTCGCACAAGTTCACATAATTGCATGCAGTGTGAAAGGAGAAGCAAGGAGAGGAGAGAAATCAGCTCAGCGTCAAAGAAGGGACTTCCCCTCAAGAGTTCAGTGTTGGCCATCAAGGTGCTTCATCCCCATTCTCAGTCCAAGGTACCTTGAGGCAGGTACAGTACCTGTCTACTAATCCGGAGATGCACGTATGGCGATTGGCTAGAGTCAATCTTAGTCATTTGCCCCCCTCTCAGCCAATCAAATACTTGTGATGCCTTAGGTAAGCCGCGGGACTCTAGCACATTCCATGAGCGGCGATGCGACGCCCCACGGAGGCGCCGACGACTAAATCTGGCTTGCCGATTGAGTCAGATTGCCAGTCTTTAGAATTCTTATTCTCGCCCTTGCCCCCGACCATCATACAGTGTATTACTACACGCTGAATACTCTGCACTGCTGCTATATAACCATTCCGTCACTAACGGCTCCTCCTTATCACATCCTCTCTCTGCTCCAAACATACAATTCTCAGCGTTCGACGCTCCAAAGAAAAAACCGCTTCTTTCACATCCCCACGCGATAATCTCGAGTCTCCTCCGCGTCATTTCTGACCGCTTTCGCACGTCATACACATCAAAACACCAAACCATTCATCATGTCTAACCTCGACTGGGATTCCGCCACCAAGATTGGAAGCCGTGTTCGCGGTCCTGGCGCTTCGGACCGCGAGACCGTCATCCGAGGAAAGAGTGCGCTGAACGCTGCCCAGCGAGCCGGTGCTGCCATCGCCACAGAGAAGAAGTACTCCACTGCCAACTCGGTATGTTCGAGCGCCTGTCAAGGTTTTGACGCCCAAGCATCAAAGAACACAGAGCTAACTTTGAACTTTGTTCAGGCCGGCGGTACTGAGGGCCAGCGCCTCACAAAGGTCGATCGCTCCGACGACATCATTAAGCCCAAGACGGTCGGAAAGGAAGTCGGAAAGGCCATTGAGCAGGGCCGCCAGAAGTTTGAGCCCACCATGACCCAGGCCGAGCTCGGCAAGAAGATTGGCGAGACCGCTGCCACAGTCGCCTCGTACGAGCGCGGTACTGCCACGCCTGACCAGAACATCCTCTCCAAGATGGAGCGGGTGCTCAACGTCAAGCTGCGGGGTGCCAACATTGGTGCCCCCCGCTTGGGCCCCAAGAAGAAATAAGTCAATGACGTCTTTCAGAACGGCAATTTTGAGGATATAGAAAGAGAGAGGGAAACATGCAGTGTGCGATTGGACGGAGGGCGCAATGAATTGCGCGGCTTCTCGCCCTGGCGGCTGCGGCCTTGAATGCGCAAGCGATGCGCCTTCGGCGATACATGAGGGGACTATAAAACCGTTTCGTTATAGATGGGATATGGTGGTATTCCTGCGTGTACAGCAGAGAGCGGGATGTTTTTGTTCCGGTTTTTGCAGGATTTACGGCGTTTTACGTGGTTTGAACAAGGAATTAGAATTCAAGAACGCGGACAAAAGGCCAGTTTGCCTGCAATGCTCACTTTTGCTTCACTCGACTCTGAATCCGTGCCACTTTGTCTCGCAGCTGCGAGGAACACCTATTGCATTGTACGATGTGAGATTCACCAACGCCCACTCAAGTCTCTTTCTCCCCTCAACATGCAAATAATCACCCTTCAGTGCGCGAACTACAAAATGGCCGCAGACGACATTGAAGGGGATGAGAAATCCCAGAACACCGACGAAGGCGTCATCAACCGAACGAAAGAACTGAAAGATCTGCCCAGCAGCTTCTCATCCAACATCGGTCAACGCATCTCACCAACCCGTCTCCCCAGCAGCGGCAGCGTCCACAACACCCCGGCATCAAGAACAACCACCAAGGACGGCCGCTCAGTCCGGTCCATCGTCGCCTGGCTCGAGTCGGCAGCCACCAACGCCGACACCTCGAGAGACGACTTGAAGTCCGTCCACTCGGTCGCGACGATATCGTCTGCGGGATCGAACTCGTCGTTGCTGAGCAGGCATACGATCCCTGGGGCGGAGGATGTGGAAGAGTACTCTTTGACGTTGCTCAAGTATAAGAAGTACTATACTGAGGTTCCGCTGGGGAGATGCTTGGATGGGCAGAGGAGGGATGAGGGAGCTGTTGCGGATTATGTGCAGCGCGGGAATGTGAATGCTTCTACCGAGGTCAGTCTTTGTCTCTTGCAGGAAAATGACGGTTACTGTGCTTCTATGGGAGCCGTATGCTCATAATTGAATCAACAGCTGTCAATGGGTTTAGCGTCTGGGCATGCGCAAACTTCCGCTCTGTTGGACGCCGAACATTCAGAATCTGCGCCCGTTGCTGGAAATAACGACAGTTGCCGGGCGGACGAGGTGCAGCTTTTTCATCGGGATCCTGAAGAGGTAATGGCATTCTAGTCAAATGTTCGATTGCAGCTCTATATCTCGGACGATGAATTGGAGTAGCTTGGATAGAGGAGGTAGAATGCATACGGTATGCAGGAACCCCAAGCCTGGTTTACGCAGGGAGCTGAGGAAGCGCAGGTCTCTCTTGAGGCTTGAAGATAGAGATACAACGGTTCGGACAGACAGTCGCTGGGAGCGAACCTCGACCTTGGAGCATATTCTGGAAATTATAGGGTAGAGGCTGGAGCGGCCGGTTCGATGAGCGCATATCAAGAGTCTGAGCCTCAAGTCGTTGTATTACTATTTACTACTTCATTTTTAAAAGAAGCAATCACTTTCAAAAAACGGCATGGTATTTGCAGCCGCCCCAGGGATTGATAAATTTGAGGCATCGTATCGGGGCGTGGAGCGACTGTACGCGCCAATCCCAACTCAAGAACTGTCGTTCGACCTTGCATGGGCCGGTGAGCTCTCCGCGTGCCAACCGCCGCAACTGGGATACCGGCCTTCCATAGCTGAAAATACTTGGCATCTAGATAATTAATCGCTGCATGAAAATGGGACTCGTCTATAATCAGGCCTTGGCGCTGTACTTTGCGGCAGCCTTGTCAAACAGACTGCTTTTCTCTTGCAGATCCAGCACCAGTTGGTGGTGAGGGTTCGCCTTCTTTAGTGACCTGGATCCATGTTAGCCCGCAGATTCCAAGGTAATAGAGGCGCGTGCATACTCTAGAAGTTCTTCGGTGTTGTTCTTCCCAGCGATGGAGTTCAGCACCACCAGGTTGGCGATACCTTCGGCGTTTGTAGGATCCTTCTGTAGAGCCTGCTCCAGGGCGGATTGGGCCTCCTCAAGGCGGCCCAGGTGTATCTCGCAAACTGCCTGTGCGATGAGGCTCTGTACTGAGAAAGTCGAAGAGCCCTGGGCAAGCTCCTCGTAGACGTAGAAAGCTTGTTGATACTTCTCGCCGCCCTGTAACACCGGGTTTAGCATGTACACCTCGCTGCCACTCTGCCATCTCTCTTACCACTCTAGCCCCAACCCATGCCTCGGCCAGATTCACCAGGAGACTATCCTGCGCCCATCTCCGCGCGGCAGTGACTTCTTTCAGAGCGAGGTCGGTTCGGTTCTGTTGTAGGTGGATCTGGACAATGAGGGCGACGGCGTCCACTAATAAAGCGTCAGTCTCTAGGCCAAGGCGGTAATGTATGATCAAGTCTCACAGCTTCCTTGGTGCTTAGAAAGCAGCGCAAGCGCCTCCTCGGACTTGCCAGCCGCCTGGAGGACCGTGCCGCCGACGACCTGGACGGTGACATTGTCACCTGCTGATGCCGCCAGCTTCTCAATCGTCTTCAGCGCCGAGTCCGTCTTGCCCAGGTTGAATTCGGCCAGCGCGCCGACGGCTTCTAGATCGGGAACGGTATCGCCCTGAACTTCTGCAAGGACATCTTCGGCTTGGCCAAGGGCGAGACGGGCTCGCAGCTTCAGCACTCGCGCGGGTATGGCGTTCTCGGGGGAGAAGGATGATGTGTCGAAGTCGATGACCTGCTGGTATTGTGACTGATAGAAGTGGGTGTGGATGTTGATCAATTCGCCCTCTGCGGAATAGGGGTCCATCTTGGCGGCTGGCGACTGGCGGTCTTTGGCGACGTTACGGGATCTGTTGTCTTTGTAGAGGAAATCGCAGCAACAACAGGGAGTAGCATCACCAACTTTCCGTACCTTGACATTAACTGGCCTTCCCAGCCAAGCCAGCTCAATGGCTGTCCGTGGTGGGGTCTGGACAAGGGGGGCTGCATGCGCCACACTTCTTGAGAAGTGTTGTGGCTGGTGCGGACTTCTTGCGGCCCAACGAACGAGGCAGCAATCCTGACTCACCCGAGCAAGCCACACTGGTTATCGAAGCCCCAATCAGGCATAGCGCTGACCCTATCGCCCACAAAGCGAGAAATCACCAAACTCTCCCAAATTTCGCTTTGCCTTTGGGAACTTTGCATCACCAAACCACTCAAGTAACGACACCGCACACCGTCGTCAAAATGGTACGTTTTTTGGTCGCAATCATCACTGATGCTCAGACAATTCCCCTTACACTCGATTCCACCAACTCGATCTATCCTCGAACGTTTTCGGCGTCCGCACGAATGGCAGTCTTCGCGATCAAGAACCGGCATTCTTCTTTCCTGGGCATCGGATCTCTTGGGGGGAAAAGAGGGCTGCAATGAAGAATTTACTGTCGCTGCATCAAGGACTCTCGACAACATCAATTCTGCGATGGTGAAAATACGAAACTGTTTAGCTGCTGGGGGTTGGAGAAATTGATGGCATCGACATCGACAAGACTGCCTTTGTGCTGGACGATACGACAGCTTCGATCTCGCACCATTCACACTCAAGCAATCCGCGACCATCAGATGGCTGACAATTTCTCTTCTCTCGCGGATTAGGTCAACATTCCCAAGACCCGTAACACCTACTGCAAGGGCAAGGAGTGCCGCAAGCACACCCAGCACAAGGTCACCCAGTACAAGGCTGGCAAGGCCTCCCTGTTCGCCCAGGGTAAGCGACGTTACGACCGGAAGCAGAGCGGTTATGGTGGTCAGACCAAGCCCGTCTTCCACAAGAAGGCCAAGACCACCAAGAAGGTCGTTCTGCGGTTGGAGTGCGTCAAGTGCAAGACCAAGTTGCAGCTGGCCCTGAAGCGATGCAAGCACTTCGAACTGGGGTATGTGGACGCCGACGACGACACGAACACGGAGCGGATACTGACTGCGGCTACAGTGGTGACAAGAAGACGAAGGGTGCGGCTCTGGTGTTCTAAATGCGTTGTTTTCCGGTCTTACCAATTCTTATGCTTCTCCTTGCGGCATACGGGCATCATGGAACTTGGCGAAGGGGGGGTTACTGGTCCTTGTTTAGGGGACAGCGGCTCATAGGAAACGAATAAAAAAGATTTCTTCATGACCGCCATTCACACGCCTCTTCTTGGCACCGGTCTCAGTGTTTAGGGTGGGAAGAAGCACAGCCAACCTGGGGGGCAAGATTCCAATTCACGATGGGCCTGGTGTCTCTTTGCTGGGCAACTTTTTCACATCACGGAAGAGGGCTCAGACTAGCTTGCATGGAAGAAGCCGAATACCAACCCGCTCAATAGAGCATTCACACATGAACTTGTTGCTGTCTCTATGTCCGCTTCCAGTCTATATGATCTATAACATCTGGACTCCCAACTAAAAGCCCTCACCAAGCACAATGGTTCGACCACCTCCATACCACAGCGCGCCATTTCGCACATCCAGCCCCTTCTCCTGCCCAACAATCCACTCTCCGATAAACTGAGCAGCCTTCTGGTCCCATACCTCATTCTCCAGCCAAGCATTGATGTCATCAATTGCCTTGACCCACCTCTCCCTCTTCTCAGGAGTATCATGGTCATCGTCAGTCAGATATCTCCCCAACGTAATATGAGCACTAGGAACCTGATACCGCGACCCAACTTCCAGCCCAGCCTCCTTCACCTTGTCAAAGACGTCGCGTCGAAGGTGGTGATACGTGTAGTCGTCTCCCTGGGTAACAGGCCCATTCACGGGCGTGTCGGGCGCGACTGGGGCCGGGGAGAGAGGAGGCTCGCCGCAAGCGGGAAGGAATGAGAGGGCGAAGGCGGAGAGATCGTACGAGACCATGGGCTTGACGAGACGAGAGCGGTGGGTGTGGGTGTACGAGGCGATGGAGGGGGCGGCTGGGCGGAGGATGGAGACGAGGGATCCGATTTCCTCTGGGGTTTTGGAGAAGGCGATCTCGAGGGTTGTCAGATGCATCCTGTGAGTAGGCATAAGCCAGATTTCTAGGCACGACCTGTAAGTGACTGTGTTGTTTGATGTTGATGCTATATAAGACGGAAGACGTACTTGGTGAAGCTTGTTGGAGAAGTGTTTGGATCTTGGCGGCCAGCTCAATAACGTGGTTCGGAGGACGAGCCCAGATCACGAGGCAGTTCCGCTCATCGCGGAAGCCAGGTTCGATGCTGGGATTCTCGAGGCGTAGGAGGTACTGGTCGATGATGAGCTCCTTGTAGTCTTGGGACAAGAACTTTTCCTTCTGAAGGCTGTTTCGTTTGGTGCGGTGAGCGTGATAGAGGGCTTGGATTTGTTCCTACAAAGGGCAGAATTAGCATCAATTTGATATTTCTTGCCCCATGGGAATATGAGAGGTGTGCATGGGTGTGGTAATATGTGTCGACACTTACCGGCTTGTTATCACATGCTTGGATGAAGGCCTCGTAGGGGTTCTCGCCCGGCTTCAAGACGATGCCGGAGAGGTCTTCGAGCTTGTTTTGGGCGTCGGTGGAATACATTGTGCTTCCCATGATCTCTGCGTCTAGACGTAACAAATCAGAGAAACGTATAGCATCTACTCCTCCGACACTCTCAGGTCTATTTATCTACGTGTATCTAGTCTTGCTGCGCCCTTGGATCTCGCATGACACGCAACTCCCCGCCTAAGCTCACAATCGACGAAGCAGGTGAGATGACTAAGCGGCCAATGAGGTTTCACGATATTATCAGATTCACGGGCTGATTGAGATTGCTTTGAGGCTGTGACATCGAAATACGAAACGGCCGGATGTTAACATAATCTCCGGCTGTAGATCAGAGTATGGAATAGGAAGTGGAATGAATGCAAATATTGATATTGTAGCTCTATAACTTGGCCGACCAATCTCTAAGCGGAATCTTGACCCGAATCCTCGGCTCAGCACTGCCCTCTGAAACAAACTCCAGGAGCTGGCAGTCCTCGATGGCGACGCCGCTCGCAAATTGCGACACCACAAAGTCCAGCCTCGTCCCGGCCTGTCCCAGCACCACCATGGGCGAATGCCAGGTCCCTGCGCCGTAGGTCACGGCCTGGCTGTCCGAGGCGATGAAGGCGCGGAGACGCCCGAGATCCGGAAGGCCTCTCCCGGGTAGGTCGTCGCCGTCGGAGGGGACGGGGAGGTCTTTGTCGCGGGGACTGGGCGGGAGGCTGGGGGCGACGATGACGAGGTAGGTTGATGCGGTGGATTTGATGGGGGTGAATGTCTGCGCGGTAAAGGGGTGGCGCTCGAGGTGGCGTACTGTGAATGTGTTTCCTGCGGATGAAGATGGTAATGAAGAAGTGGTGGTGGTGGTGGTGCCGCCTCTTGCTGCGCAGACGAATACGCTCATGATGGGCTCGCCCTTGCCGCTGGGAGCTTGGTCGTAGAGGTTCTTGAGACGGCTGACATTTCGGTATTGGATTGCAGAGCCTTGGTTGGCGGAGAAGGCGTTGGGCGGGAGGGAGGAGGCGTGAGCGTCGAATGAGGAGGGGTGGACATCGGGTCGTGGGTTGGAGATGACGTCTCCGAAGGGGAGGAATGCCTCTTGGGTGAGACGCTCGGCGACGATTTGAATGTCGAGGGTTCCGATGGGGATTTGAATGGCCATTGTGTTGAATTGAGGGGACTTGTGCTGCGATTGATGGGAGGAAGTTTGATGACTTGTGGCTGAGATGAGGCCGGAT
>LFMI01000300.1:64655-76265 GCA_001050175.1 Trichoderma parareesei | reverse complement strand
AAAAAAAAAAAAAAAAAACTGAATATAGAGAGAGAAATGATCGAGATGACGGTTCATCTAGGACGTAAACTCTGATGAGATAATGGGCTCAGTCGTATCTCGTTCTCAATGCTGCTTATCGCGTCACCAACTACTATTCCGGAGGGTTGGCGGTGAGCTCCGGTGCCGGCCGGGTCCGAAGAAAGTCGGCGCCTGCTTGATGAAAACCGGCACCCACCAACGACATCTGCACGTCCGGTAGTTCAAGATGAACGTACCGTTTGTCAAACACTGATTTTTGATTGAAGCAGAATACTGGGAATGATACCGAGTTTTGCTTCCCAAGACGCGTCATAGCTTGCCTTGGTCCTCCGCCGTCCCCTTGTTCCTCCTCCATGCCCCGGATCATGTGGACTCGAGCTTGAGCAGATAAGTTGCACTCGTGGAAAACCATTGGAACTTACAATTGTGATGAAGTGAAAATCTCAAATTCGCTGACGCATTGTGTAATGCTATGCATCTATATACCCATACATGCTCATGAACCCTCCAAATTCCCCCCAGCTACTGGACCTTGGTCAGTATCGCTCCGCCCATCACACACCTTGTACACCCCGTCTACTCAGGAGGCGTGTCATCCACACCGTCCGGCACCTCATCAAACGTCACCTTGCCGCCCAGATCACCACACTGCTTGGCCACCAGACAGTGGTTCATAGCCATGACCAGTGCCTTGAGCTGATTCCCGCGCACATTGTCAACCGATATCCAATTAGGATAAGAGTTGCTCGTTGTCGAAATCCAAAGCTCATGAAACAACGTCCTCCACGCAGAGCGCGCCAGCTCCGTAATGGGCCGTATGGGCACTGCCGCCCCGAGGCCCTGCTGCGTCAAGAGCCATTCCGTGATGTGGATCGGGCTCTGCGGCACCGGACGAGTCTTGCGATACTCGCTGACCTGGTGCTGGACCATGTGGTCGATCTGGTCGGTGTTGGTCCAGGGGTGGTGCATTGGGAAGATGGCGCCCGTGACGTAGCCCTCGGTGCTGCCGGGGAACAGATCGCCGTCCATCTTGCGCCACCTGTCGTCGAAGTTGACGATGACGGCAGAGGTCTTGTTGCCGATGAACTCGCCCAGCTCCAACTTGGAGAGGTCCCAGCCCTCGCCGAGTACGTGGATGCGGTTTTCCAGCGCCTTGAACTCTTCGTAGAGCGCCACGCGGTCGACTTGATCAAGAGCGTGATAGTCGCGCTCGGCGTTCCAGCCCTGGGAGCCGTGGACGTCCCAGATGATGAGCTCGCCGGGATTCTGGCGGTTGAAGTCATTGACAATCTGAATCATGTCTTTGAGAGAGGTTCCCATGACGCCGTGGAAAAGATCGAGGATGCGGGTCCCATGAATCTCGCGATAACCGTCTTTTGTTCGCAAGGGCCTGAAGTCAAGAACTCGGATGCCACCGTCGCCGAGCTGGTCGTTGAGTTGCACCGTCTGTGTCTGGGCATTGGCCGGTGTTGCGAGGCCGACCTTCTTGAAGTGTCCCCACAGACCGGAGTGGTGAGATCTCGGGAGGACAATCTCCCGGAGAGGCTTCTTCTCGAGCTGGGGGAGCAGAGTCTGCATCCAGCCGATGGGCGGGTCATTGGTGATGAACTCGCCCTCCTTGCCGGCGAGAATGAAAGCCGAGCCGCCAGGGTACATGTTGATGCCGAGGCTGTGTACGCTGCCCTTGGCGTTGTTGATCGAGGCCAGTTCGCCGCGGTACTCGACTTTGAGGAAGCTGGAGCCCTTGTTGTTGAATTTGATCATGAAAGACATGGGCTCCGAGGTACCTCTGAGAGCGTACTCCACCTCCGCAGCAGAGTCGGCCCAGTTTCCAGCTCCGTGTGTTGGCTGGACGAGGATGGAGATTGATTCTCCAGGATAGATGAATTGGGGCATATCTTGCTCCCACTGTGGCATCTGGTATTGGTGGATGTATGTCTTTGACCATATGTAGGGGCTGCCGTTTATGAGCGCCAGATATGTCTCGTCAATGTGTTGAGGATCTGCTGCAGGCGATGATCTCTCAAATTCTTTCATCTCAAGCAAGCTCGAGTTGCCTGTGGCAAGCTCGGTCTCCTCATGAAGGATGAGTTTCAGAGTAGTTGGCTCCTCGTCGCCGGGCAAAGGCGCCCCTGAAGCCAGGGGATTCAGACCGAGAACAAAAAGACCAAAGAGGTCGCGAAACCGACACATGGTGATTGTATTTTGATGACTTTTTAAGATATTGACCAGAGGGTATGAGCTTAGAGAAGGTTGAGCGTACGGAACGGAATTGGAGAAGTTTGGGAGGAGATTGAGAGCGGATGATTCTGGAGGGACATGAACGAGGATGAAAGCGAGGGAAGATGTAGGTTTTATACGAGGGCAAAGTAAACAAAGCAGACAAGCCTCGGCGCCGCCATTGTTCTCTTTTGGTAACAAGTGTTGCCCTAGTCTCTGAAGTTTGAAGTGAACTCACGTCGTGTAGAGCCTTGTTAGTGATAGTGTGTCTTTTGACTTTTGTGGACGAGGATGGAATAGGTACAGGTGTAGCTGGGTTGCGCGGCAACTGGCCATGTTGTTATACAAAAGAGGCTTTCGCGGCTTTAGGGTCTTGATACTGATCATTCAAGCCAAGAGGCGAGATGGGAGGATGGGGAGTCTGTTGAGAGAGTAGAGCAGAGAAGTGGACGGGGAGTTGAGGTGAAATATCTTATCGAGGAATACACTGAGGCTTTGGATTCAAAAGGAAGAGATATGGACTGTCATTCAAGAAGAATGAGTCAGTTCATCGATGATTTAAATCAAGCATTTATTGTCGTATACTTCGTAGTTCTTTGTAACCCTCAACCTGGTAACTTGCATTGGTGGCTCTGAATGTAGTGATGGTCCGAAAAAAGATGTCAACAACACTTGGGCTCTTTCTTGTTCCGGAACATGCTCGCATACATCCTCGATTGTACCAAGTGAATTCACAAGTGAATAGACTGTGCATCCTTATAAGTCACCAACGGAAGTTGTCTGGGTGTCTGTAGAGTTTGAGGCTGTATCGGAGAGTGTTATACAATATCCGCTTGTACGCATCATCTGTCCCCAGAGTAGCATACCTTTTTCGGCACCCAAAACAACAAGTTCAGATAGACTTCTAATCAGATCCTGTGGCTGAAGAGCCATACTAAATACAGTACAAGCCGGTAGGCAGTAACAATGCCACCAGAAGAAGCCTCAACGCCTTTTCCTCCCAAGAAGCCTTTATGCAAGAAGCCGTCTAACGGCCGTCCCTCCCGGCTTTGTCCCCATCCTAATCCCGCCGCCCCACGGCCCACGTCTTCTTGTCGGCTAGCCCTTGTCCGTGAAGAAGCGCAGAGATTGGTTCGAATTTTGCCTCTTTGCTGTCGAACAAAGTGCCTTGCAGCTTATCGTTGGCAGAAGATGGTGGGAACGGCCCAGGTTTGAACGGCTCGCGCGTGCCGAGCGACGAGGATGGCGAAAAAGATGCTTTGGGTAGCATCATCGCTTTTTCTTTTCGGGGGATCTGCAGGTCTTTTTTTCCGTCTTGTTTCTTCTTCTTTCTTTCTATTGTTACTTCTGGTCATCTTTCCATCTATCCTTCGTTTCTTCGAGGATCTGGTTTTGGAGGGCAACAGTGCTGACTTGAGAGATTATCTTGCGCCATCTCCCCCTCTTATACGCATCACGACGATCGATAATCGCCGAGAGTGACATTTTGATTTCACCGCCCACTTTTTTTTTTCATTTCGTTTCTATCATCTTTATGTGTTTCGAGGCCGCGTGACCTCGTAGACTCGGGAATAGATGAGGCACGACAGATCTGATAGCGACGAAGATGAGTCCGGCGACGAGCGGGCCATCGACACTCGGCTTGGAGACGCTGTAGACGGTGGTTCAGTGAGCAGTCGAGCGGAAGACGATGCTGAGGATGATGGCGCTCTTTCATTACGGGCCTCCGACGACCGGGAAGATAGCAAGAGACCCGTCGCATGGAGCGAACTCCCTCGGAAAGACCAGCTTTTCATCATCACCATGGCGCGGATGAGCGAACCGCTTGTTCAGACTTCATTACAGGTGAGACTGGAACCGGCCGTCAAGCTTGTAGCAACTTGACAGTCAATCACAAAACCCCTCTCCAAGCTTTCAAAACATAGATTTCAAAGCATAGACTTACACCGATCCTTAACCAAAAAGGCCTACATGTTCTACCAGCTCAAATGGTTCAATCCGTCTCTCCCCGACTCGACCATCTCCAGCCAGGCGGGCGTCCTGCACGCCAGCTTCACGGCAGCCCAGTTTCTCACGGCGATGCTCTGGGGCCGCATCGCGGATTCGAAGCGGTTTGGACGGAAGACGGTCTTGCTTATTGGATTGCTGGGAACGAGCGTGTCATGTCTGGGCTTCGGCTTCTCGACGACGTTCTGGCAGGCGTTGCTGTTTCGGACGATTGGGGGCGCGACAAACGGGAATATCGGCGTGATGAGGACGATGTAAGTCTTTCACCTCTTCCTTTACCTCTTCCATCACCTCTTCCTTCACCTCTTCCTTCACCTTCTCTTGAGCACCTTCCAAGACCTACCCAGGATTTTGTACATGCATGGTTGAGTGGCATACTGACTGAACCTTCAACTTCAGGATCAGCGAAATCATCCGCGAAAAGAAATACCAGCCCCGCGCATTCCTCCTCCTCCCCATGACTTTCAACATCGGCGTCATCATCGGCCCCATCCTCGGCGGCATCCTCTCGGACCCGGCCGGCAGCTACCCGTCCCTCTTTGGCAACATTGACTTCTTCGTCAAGTTCCCCTACGCGGCGCCCAACATTGTCAGCTTCTTCTTCCTCTTGTCGGCCGCTATTGCGGTCTGGCTGGGCCTGGAGGAGACGCTGGACGCGCTGAGAGATGGACCGCCTGATCTGGGCACCAGGCTGGGCAAGAGGCTGATTGTCAAGTATAGGAAGAGGTTTGGGACGACGCCCGAGGCAGAGGGGTATTCGGCTGTGCCGGCGTCGGACGTGGAGTTGAGAGGGGGCGAAGGGCCGACGACGACGACGACGACGACGGCGAAGAAGTCGACCAAGAGATATACGCAGAGATTGCCGTTCCGACGAATCTTTACTCGCAACGTCCTCGTCACGCTGGTTGCGCAGTTCTTCCTCACGTTCCACGTCGGGACGTTCAACTCGCTCTGGTTCGTCTTCCTCTCAACACCGACCTCGGACAGAGAAGTCCATCTGCCATTCTGGTTCACCGGCGGCGTCGGTCTGCAACCCCGATCGGTGGGCATGGCCATGGCCATCCTGGGCTTCATCGGCATCAACATGCAGCTCTTCCTCTACCCGAACATCTCCGCCCGCCTGGGCACCATCAGGTCATGGCGGCTCTTCCTGCTCTTCTTCCCGGTGGCGTACTTTCTCGTGCCGTATCTCTCCGTCGTGCCGAGCACCACGCCGCCTCCTGCCGCAAAGACGGGGCCGCTGATATGGATTGCCATCTGCTGCGTGCTCTTCTTCCAGGTGACGGGGCGGACGTTTGCGCTGCCGAGCCAGGTCATTCTCGTCAACAACTGCTCGCCGCATCCCAGTGTGCTGGGAACGGTCCACGGGCTGGGCCAGAGCGTGAGCAGTGCTGCTCGCACCATTGGGCCCATGGTGGGAGGCGTTGTGTATGGGTTTGGGCTGAACAAGGGGATTATTGGGCTTGTTTGGTGGGGGCTGAGCAGTGTTGCCATTTGTGCGTGCTTGACGAGCTTGGTGGTGAAGGAGGGCGACGGGCATGAGATTTGGCTTGAGGGGGATGAAGAGGAGGAGGGGACGAGGATTCGCAGATAAGAGTTTATGATACCACGAGGGAATGATTGTCAGGAGTTTAGCTTGCTTGGTATATGGACATGATGCACAGTGTCCCTTGAAAGAAGATAGCAATGCTTGACGAACGTAGCCGTGTCATCTCTCAGTAGTAGTCCCGTTTCTGCTGACGCCTGTTACAGAATTCTGTAGCTTTGGCACTTTTCTTGTGCATGTCCCGTAATAAGTTACATGAGGTAGTGTCCGGTAAAGCAAGAGTTCGCTAAAGTCATCCCCTAGGAGAGTTGGGCGTGGCTCAACAAGCCAGAGAGTGACCCATACCGGAAAGACATGGTATCACTTGATATGGTTGTGGTAGCAAATAGTAAAGCTTAACTCACAAACGCCTCCTTCTTCGATTGTTGGGCAGAAACTTGACACAGCCCTAAGGTGGCTCAAGTCCTGGTCCTTACCTATATACCTATAAGAGGTAAGTATCCGGCAAAGAGAAGCTCGCGAGATTGAAGCTCGAAAGCCAACAGCCCCTTGCGGTCTCGGCGTGGCTGAACAAGCTTAATTCTGGTCAACAAGGTTCAGCCATCTACAGACAGAGTAAATACTCATGCATGTTTACCGGCGCAGCGAATTTGGTCTTTCACACGTCCACAAAAGGGCAGTCAATTCCTCTCCGTAGACAGCTTCAAGCCTTCACCATTCAAAACTACTCAACAGACGAGACAAACAACCACTTCCACAACACTTGGGAAGGAAATATACAAGAGAGAAGAAAATAGAAAGAAAACTCCTTCATTAACTTGTCCCCACCATCAGCCATGATGGACGACATCAACATCATGGTGCTGATCGTATGGATCGTCTTGGAAGCATTTCTCTATCTATGGCAAGTATTCTTTCCTCTATCGTTCCGGCCAGAAATTGTCGGAGCACATTGTTGCTAATACCAATTCATCATCTAGCGTTTCTTATATCCCGGCCAGAATCTCCGTCGATGTGGAGGTCCACTGGGATTAAGCCTTCTTCCAAGGCATGATGACCCAGGGTGGTGGAAAAAGCCTCCATTGTGAGGCATGCTTCATGAGGGTGCTTGTTAGCTGGGGGCCGCATGGCCTTTTGTTTGCGTACGGCTGGAGTCGAGATATGGATTGGGACACGGGACGTTGGTGCTTTGCTTGACAGTTACAGTCTCGATGTATGTTGGACGTTGCGGAATCAGATCTTAAATCTGAAATGAATTGGGTAGACGTGGGATATCAAACTCCTTATAGAGCGTAATTGGGCGCAATCATTGTTAATCATAGTAGCTCGAGCTGCTTCGAAGCATCAAGACTCTGTCACAGAGGCAGCTTCAAACACACAAACAAGAAAACCTTCCTGCATGAGTTGCAGGCGAGGCGATGCCCATAAACATGCTCAAAGTCAGATCATGCAGCATATTGCCTTGCGAATATGTTGTAAAACTTGTTCTCTTATTAATCCATTTAATTATCCATTGTCCATTTCCGTGTTCCTCCAACGCCATATCCGCGGGCTAAACGCAGTGTCAAGTAAACTCTCTGGGTTTCTGGCTTGAGCCCAGGTTAAGGGGCTCATCTTCATAGCTGTCCCTTGCGGGAGTTGCTCCCCTCCACGGTGTAACGTTCTGAAGGCCAATCTGTGCCGACGGGGCTTCGTATCCCGGAGGAGGGTCGTGAGGATACGATGGCGCAGCGGTGACGGTTGCAGTGTAGCCGGTGCTTCGCCACGGCTCTGGCTGCTGCTGCTGGTAGCTGTGATTGAGGCCCTCGAAGCCCGAGGGGCCTTGCTGGCGCCGGGGCATCTGGCGTTTGGCCGCCCAGACAATGTATCCCAAGGTGCACATGACCAGGAAGAAGACGATGCCGAGAACGATGAGGGCGTACCTGCGATCGAGCGCGAAGCCAAATCCGCTGGAGGAGCAAGGTTAGCAACTTATTGACGGGCTGTGCAGGTGGAAGAAAGCTTACATGTAGCCGTTGACCGCGCCAAGGGTCATGACGATTCTGCCGTTCCAGAGGTGAATCTTGCCAAACGTTGTGGGCTTCTTGGTCTTTCTCCACTTGAGGTGATGTAGAATGCCCATGGCTAATTGGACAAACATGAGGAGAATGACGATGAAGCCAAGGACCTGGTGAAGCGAGTGAAAGCCGCGGGACTAGAAGTAGTGATGATGTTAGTGAAAAGACGGGAGATGGAGGAGTGTCCAATGTGTATGCTTACCCGTTGGTAGTGAAAGCTCGCCAGGATACCAAAGGCAAAGCCTCCGAGGACAAGGCCGAGGGCAAACGTCTGGTTGAACTTGTGAAACTTGGCCAGCTTCTCCGTCCTAATGAGAATCGCGCCGATGGGAAGCAGTAGCATGAAGCTAAAGACCATGAATGCTGCATGAGCTGCTGCTTTCCAGTCGAACTTGCCCGTCGAATGGCTATTGAGCGTGGTGCCTTCGGCCACAGAGTCCTCGGTAAGGACAGGCAAGTCGGCGCGGCCCTGGGTCCTCTTCATGTCGATGGTGAAAGTGCCGTACTCGCTGTGCATCTTGAGGTTTGCATCCGGTTCGTCGTCGCTGAAGCTCTCCTTGGGACCCAGCGCGTAAACAGCCTTCTGGTTCGGGGACGACACATCAACGTAGCCCTTGGAGGTGCCCCCCGCGGGCCAGCTTCGACAGTGCTCGTTGCAGACGGCGTTGAACATCATGTAGCCGTCCTTGACGCCGGTGCCGTCGAGAACCTCGAACTTGAGGTCGGGATAGTATTTGGGCTCGTAGTTGCCGTAGGCCAGACGCGGGGAGAAGGTGACGTTGTCGTGATTGTTCTTGCTGCGGTAGAGGATGAGGAAGAGGGCGCCGGGCATGTCGTCGCTGCCGAGGCCAATGGCGCCCCAGGAGCGCTTGGTGGACACGCGCAGGCTGAAGTAGACGTCTGTGTTGCCGTTGTCGGGGACGGTGAAGGCGAAGGCAAGGCTGTTGTCGGGCGAGATGAAGGTGGACTGGCCCGTGGGGTTGTTGGCGTCGTCGGCGCGGGTCGACGCCGTGAGGGCTGCTGGGAGGAGGGGTGCTGTCAGTATATAATGTAGCAGCGAGTTTGAAAGAAGAAGAGGAGGAGGAGGCCTCACCAGCAGCCGTCAGCGCGGCGCGCCACAGGTTTCTGAGCAGCATCGTGGTGTTGCTGGAGAGAATAAGGTGGTGGTGGTGTGGTGTCGCGATGATTCTGCACTTGCGAGGGATCGCGATCTCATAGAAGAAGAGGAGAGCACATGAAGAGAAAGGGCAAAGTCACCGCGCTGCCGGTAAAGATGATGCGCCTCTCCCGCGTCTATGAGAGAGAAGTCGGCTGAAGAGTTGTTTTGGAGAGGATTTGGCGAGGTGGTTGGTGTGCTCCAGCTGTCTCGCAGCTGGGTGGTGCGACCTGGACCGGCTGGTGCTGTCTGGTGCATGCTCAGAGGGCTCCAGTCAACGGGCTGTTGTTTGCCTGCATCTGCCCTGTATCTCTGCCCTGTAAAGTCTCCAGGGCTGCCCTGCTGGATGCCCGATAAGGTGCAGGATAGCGGCAGATGCAGCTGGAGCTCCCCATCCATGTGTCGCATCCACTGGGCTGAGCCTGGATTCCATGCCAATTGGAAGCAGGTACCGGTACCTGCAGCCGATGCAGCCACTGCGCCGACTCCCTTGTAGGTGCTACCTGTGCCAGTTACTCATGTACCCCATCTTTACTTCTGTTCAGCTCCCCTGTCAGCACCTTCATGGACGGGTAATTTCACGTCCAGTTCACATGCTCTCCGGGTTTTGCAGCAACTTAGCAGCCGTTTTCACGTCGATGTAACCTCTCTTAACTGATGCATCATTTGCGCCAGAGTTTCGCGTCTCATGCAAAATTGATTCCTCTCAAGTCAATAAAGGCACTTGTACAAGCTCACTCATTTACCTTGGGAACGTACAAGTACTCGTATTAGAGCACTCACGAACCTCCATCAGAGGGTTCCCTGCCAGCCACGCGCAATGATCCAAAAAGTGCGGAGGCGGTTTGATTGACGAGGACGCTCGGCTCACGATTGGCTCACCCCTGCTGCAGCGCGATGCCTGTTGAGGCAGTCATTATGAATCTCATTTGAATGCTCGTGCCGTCACTTGCAAGGATGCGATGAGTCTTGGTGGAGTCGCATGAAAAAAAGTGTCCAGCCAATGCCGCGCAGCTCTTTGAAATCAATGAGTCTACGCGATGATATCCTGGAATGAGCATCAAGCAAGACTTTAAAGAGGCGACAGAGAATTGCGAAGCTCTGTCAGTATCTGTTTAGCGGAATCAGATAAAGTGAGTATACCTATATATAAAGTTGACATCTTCTGAGTGACGCTTGTTTATGAATCCGTTAAACGCCTGCCCACACAACATATAAGTAAGGTACAGGCCCAGTGAAGCAATCCGCATCGCAGCGCCGTCGCAAAACAACATGAATCCAACACACAAAGAGAGAGAGAGCCATGACGTACAATATCAAATGCAAAGCCATTCATATCTTCTCAGTCCGCCACCGCTCAAACCTCTCCAAGCCATACGACACTATCATCGTCGCTTGGCAAAACTCATCGACGTCTGCTACCCTGGCACTGGAAAACAGCTGATCCCCCTCAATACAACGGATACCGTTGACGGCATTCTCCTGATAATGCTTCATCCAGGCAACCGGCGATGTCGCGTCCCACAGACCCGCGCCGCCGGAGAAGACGATGCCCCCCGGACATGGAGCCCAGCCTTGCTTCAGCGTCAAGTACACAGCCTCCGTGAGGGTGGCCGCCATGTACGTGCGCCGAATGGACTCGGAGAATATCCACGCCTGCCACGTCGACGTGAGGGTTCCGTCTGTCCGTAGCTGCGTGTCAACCGGGCCGCTGCTCACGCGGTCGACGGGCTCCTTGTGAGAACTCGATGACAGGGCAAGCCCGGCGCTCTGCCATAGCTGTCGGGCCCAGAGGGCAAGAGTGTCAATGTTCTTCTCGGCCTGGGCACGAGCGCGGATGTCGCCGTCAAAGAGCCGGATGATTTTGTATATCAAGAGGGCCTGGGTTCTCGCCAGATGGCACGCGGGGTCGAGCATGATGACGCCAAAGTCCCCGACGCCGCTGGCATGCTGGGTGTCGACCAGATTGTTGACGCGCGTCTCGATGATGCGCAGCACCGTCCTCTCCGTCGCGGGCGTCTTGGAGTGGTATGCCGCCAGGGAGGCGAATGCGTCTTGGATATGATCCGGGAGATGAATCTTCCAGAGCTGGCGATGGATAAAGGGACAATGGCCCTCTGTAGTCCACTGCCTCAGCCACACGTGAAGCTGGTCGATGAACCACGTGAGAGCCTCATCGCTAAAGGAGATTTGCGACGGCACCGGGCCGTGCTTGTGGTCAATGTCCCACGACGAAGGCGACAGAAACCAGGGATTCTGCAGAGGATCCGTCGCTGCCTGGGCTCCATGCGCAGAATGACTGACCTCCGTCTCCGTCTCCGTACGGCTCTGCTGCTGCTCACCAATCTGAGACGGCGGAGTGGGCAGCGGGCTTCTGTCCGAGGCCCCCGGCGGCACAGCAATCACCGAGACGGCGCCATCCTGCGAGAAGACGAGGTCGTACGGCGGCGCAACGCGCGGAGCGGGATAGCGGCAGACGAGCTTCTTGTCGGCGCAGCGGCGGCACGAGGGCGTCTGCTTGCTGCACTTGCGCTTGGCCCGAGTGCAGGCGATGCACGCGAGGCGCTTTGGCGGGGCGGGATCCGTCATGACCAAGACGGGTG